>QLOY01016437.1:503-35567 GCA_003313965.1 Megacollybia marginata
GTGAGTCCTGCTCCCCTCTCTGGTTGCTTTTCAGCTGCTCATTCACACCCTCCTCTCTGCTCTCCAGTTTGTGAGTCCTGCTCCCCTCTCTGGTTGCTTTTCAGCTGCTCACTTACACCTTCCTCTCTGCCCTCCAGCCTGTGAGTCCCGCTCCCCTCTCTGGTTGCTTTTCAGCTGCTCATGCTCACTCACTCTTCTCTGCTTCCTTCCCTTTGCATGTCCTCAATTTGATGCTCAATGCTTTCTTCTCACCACCAGAAACATATTCTTGACCCAGTCATTGCATATGCAAACCAAGTTGGTCATTTTATTATTTTTCTGACTTTACTCATACCCCTTTAAGATTTCTTTCCCTGCTTCCCAACCTCAGGTCTCTATGATTGGCATTATAATTGGTGTGCTTACTATCCTATATTTTCTCTCATATATCCTGTGATAGGCATCATACTTATTCTTGAAAATGCTTCACTTCTAGTATCTGAGTATACTCAGGCAGCTGCCCTTGAAAAGGCATACTCAAACTACATGGACTCCCAAGTCTCTATTAAGATACATCAATGGCTGTGTACATCTCCTGCTGCACCTCTTGAAAAGGACATCATTCAATTCATCTTATCTGCTCGCCTTTGTATGTGCATTTCAATTCATTGACTGTATCCTAACTAATCAATGATATTCTATCTTCCCAGCAGATCATCTAATTTAGTGATTTGTAGTCTGAATAGTGCTTCAGTGCACTGATATGAGTAGGCTTGTGTAAAAATATCATTGTGCACTCTCTTGTTGTGTTTGCAATATTCTGATTGCTTGTACTCCTGCATGGGTTCCCATAATCAGCTGCTTTTTATATCCTATGATCTACAGGGGCTGTCAGAAAAGTGGCCTGACACACAGGGTGGGAAGAGGGAAGGGTCCTAGTGTTGAAGTGTACATTTTGGTTTTATTCTCTTTATGTTAACTATTTCCTTTCCTGATACTTACCTACATTATACATGATGTCACCTGACCCTCAGTCATTTCCTTATTCACAGCAACTGAGTACTAACTGGATTGTCTGTTAGACAACAGGTTATGGGCCCTGTTGATGAGGAATGTGCAAGTGCATGGGCAAGACTGATATATCTAGAAAACCTGCTAATCCACACAGAGCACTGTGGACAACAAGGCATTTCCAATATATGCACAACCAGAGGCGCCACAGATGACCCAAATAGGGTCATCCTTTTGAGGATCGATAGGTTTAAGTACCAGTGTCTTACTGCACCCACTTTGATATTCCGAGTTTTGTGAGGTCAGAAGGAGAGCTTTACAAGGTTTCTATATCAATAGAAGGTGTTGTACTGATTTTCTAGAAAATGCAACAAACATATTTCCTATAGACCAGGAGTGTGTTTAGACACCAAGGGTGTATGATAGAGGCTGGGAACATATATCACACAAATTTACAAACAGATTTATCACACAGTTTAACACAAAGATCAACCAAAGTCAAGACATATGCAAATCCAAGAGGATTCCTCAAATCAAGTCTCAAATCACACAAAGGATACCACAAACATAGATTTCCGACTACAGAACCCAAAATACAACAGGTAGAAAATCACTTATCTAACTACTATAACTTTGAGTCTTTTTATACAAATGCCAAGCAGGTACTAGAATAGATGAAACATTTCCAAGCTTTTCTCCTAAGCTGATTCTGACTCAGGAGAGGACAGAAGGCTTATCTGAATGCTCTTGACTGTTGATGACTCCTTCCAATGGTCTCTCAATTACAATCTTCCTTCTTTGGTCCTATCCAACTTTCTGAATCTTTTCAATACTCCTAGATATGACTGGGTAGACTTTTCCAGGCCCTTGATCATCTAACAAAGAGATTGATCCTAGAGTCATCATGACTCCAATATATTCGATCCATGATCATTGAATTCTAGATCAGTGGTGCTGAGCTGATCGACATAGTTCTGAGCACCAGTTCTAGACCAAACTGGCTCCTAGACTCTTTCCAGGTCCAAATGGATGTGAGTTGCAGAGCTTTCTAACTTTCCCGAGCATATCGCTAACCAGTCGACTTTTCTAGTTTTCAAGCCGCATACTTTCTAGATAGTCAATTTTTCTAGATCTTCTGTAGATAGCTCAGATTTGAATGATATCCTTTCTTTCACTAAGTAAACCTCCTGGCAATATCACATAGAGTCTAGCTGATTCATAAGTTAACCATATCTCAAGTGATAGCTAACCACAACTCATCAATCCTGTTTTCTAGATCTCTAACACATAGCTTTAATGTAAGCTATAGCAAGTAATTCCTAGAATGCAGATATCAAGGCTTAGACTTATGTAGAGTGATTTATAGCCTTAGCTAAAAATCAGTCATATCATCTCCCCCAAACTAAAATCTTTTAACTGTCCTCAGTCCAAAAATGACCAAAGTATGTGTAAGTTTACTTTCTGACCTCTCGTGAGTTGCATATACCATAATAGTAGTCATACAACATGTCTAGACATCTTATGGGTCCATATGTATCCATATGTCCATTCAAATTTCCATATTTGTCCAAATTAGATGGCTGAGGCTGTGTTACAGCATGACATGAGAAAAGAAGCTACAGCATCTTTGTCTGATTTCCTAGTAAGTCATTTTGAAATCCTCATATAAACTGAGTTTGAAATGAATTTCAACTTGACTCATACAACCATGTCCCAGGAAATCAACTAGCAACACCCCACTTTCAAAGCAAAGCAAGTCCCTGCTCATTTCTAGTCAGAGAAACCTATGGTAAGTTTCGTTGATCGTCTTTTTGCCTTATCTGGAAATTCAACATTCCCTAGAAAAAGAGCAAGGGTGGCAAAGTTGTTGCTGCCAATGTTGATGAACCATTGAATACTAATCTCACATTGAAGAGCTCAGGACCCATTGTTGACAAGGACAGTATGGTGAGTGTTTGACTTTCTTGAACCAATCCTTGTGCTAACTTTTTGGCTTAAAGTGGCCACCTAGCCCAACAATCAATCTTCCATCAACCCCAGCTCGTGTATGTTGATCCTTAACGAATATGTCACCAAATAACCCCACTCATCAGCCTGCTGCTTCTGGTGCTCCCGATAACATTCAGTATGACAAAAAAGGGCTATTTATCACAATTGAAGGGGTTGGGATGTTTCATTTATCTGCTGCTGCTGCAAAAGGCTCAGCAGCTGTTTCTAGAAAGCTAGTTGTACCTAAGGTTACTCCTATCATCACAGTTGAAGTACCTAGGTCATCCTCATTGAAATCTGCTGACAAGTCCTCTAATCCTCTTGTCAAACCTTCCGTCCCAGCAGTTGAAGTGTCACCTCCTGCTGCCAAAATTGTCCCAAAATCCTCTTCCAAGCCCAAAACTCAAAGCAAGAAATGCTCTCACGAGGTTGCCAAGATTGACAAAGATAAGGAAGAGTTAGTTGAAGGTGAAGTAGAACCGCTTCACAGAAGTAAGCAGAACAAGGCTCAGTGAAAGGAGGACAAGGTGAGTTGTTCCCCCCTTTTCTAGATTACCTTCTTTTTACTTATTTTCTTAGGAATGCATGCTTTAGCAGACCCCTCAAGAGGTCTATCAGAAGAAGAAGGCTGAACATGCTGCAAGGATAGCCATAAAAACTGGTCATCAGCCAGTCAAGGCTCCATCTCACAAAGTCCACATTGTCAGCCCCTCTCCTGATTCCGAGTACCATCCTGAAATGGATGACAATGATGAACAGAAACATAGGGCTATTGTTTGTAGGGAGATGGCAGTGATCCTCAAATTGAATAAGTCGGAATCCACTTCTGTGGAGAACTTATTGCATTGTTCAAAGAAACGAAAGCTTGCAAATGATTTTGCTGAGGCACAAAGTGTTGCTGAATCTAACCCTGACTTTGGCTGTGAGCCAAGTTTCAAAAGGATAGATCCTATAGACAAAGAGGATGGATTTCATCTTCTTTATGGTCAGATGGAAACATCAGGAAAAACCCTTTTTAACCTGGATGCCTCAAGGTTGACCTGGATCAACCTATGTCAACCTTGGTCAGTCCCAGGTTTAAGTCTCAATTTTCAGGTCAGCCAGGTCAACCTAAGTCATGTCTAGGTTAGCCCAAGTCAACCCAGGTCAGCCCAGGTCATGTCTAGGTTAGTCCCAGATCAGCTCAGGTTGACTTAGGTTGACTCAGGTTTACTCAAGTTTGCCAGGTTTGCCAGGTCAAAGAGGGGTTTTCCTGATGAACTCAAGAGACTCCACTTGAGTTTTTGATAGAGCACCTCAAAGCTCAACCCATCTAGACCGGAACCGGTCCCTCTCGAAAACCTTAGAGGGACCGGTAAAATAGCGGCGTGACTTGGCAGGCCATTCCTTATGGGAGTGTGACACCTGTGACATTTCCCTTTACGGAAGGTTTCCTTTTTCACAGTGTCACCTCATATGCTGGCCCTTGGCCTAGGGCGCGTTCTAGGATGACTAGACAGCTAAATAAGGTGAGTAATACTATCTAATGCTCATTAGCTTGCTCTGACCATGGCCATTTCTCATAGCAACAACTCAACGACAGTAGCAATGGCCATCACTTCACACCTCTCGATACTCGTCCACGCAGCCCAATAGGCCTCGAAAACGTTAGCAGTACTTGAATACATTGTATTCACCTCAAATTGGTTAGGATTCGCGTTTTCAAAGAGCAGGAATAAGGGAGAAATTAGCAAGGGTACAGAGGCACGTCATTTTCCGCTTTTTACTTGTGCATGGAGTCATTCGTGGTTGATTTTTTGTTATAAAACATAAATATATAACATCTACTACATAATGCTCATGTTTTTAACATGAAATCTGTCCATTGAGGAGCAAACGAGCAGATGGAGTGCCCCTCCTGTTTTGGAAACCTTCCTTAAAGGGAAGTGTCACAAGTGTCACACTCCCATAAGGAATGGCCTGCCAAGTCACGCCACTATTTTACCAGGCCCTCTGACAAGGTTTTCCTTGCGTCACACAGAGGGCCTGGTTACGAGGCTACAACCCATCGTCACTAAGCGCAAAGAATCCTGACACATAGTTCCCAACTTCCAACTCCCTCACAATATTTCCGGTCTTCATTCAATTGCTAAACACCATCGTCAACTCAAGCTTGATGATCCCAGATACCCATGCACAAATTGCCTTGGCACCAGCAAACACAAGTGTGTCTTCCGAGGGTATCATCATAGGTGTTACAGCTGCAAGCAGTCCAAGAAAGGGGACTGTTCCTACAAACTGAACACCTTGGGTGTTCAATACCAAACACCCTTTGACATGTTGCACACCACATCTGCAATATTGACTCTCACCAATCCACCCTTTGTGACTCATTCTTACTCCTTGGGCAAAGACACCTGAACTTTGTATGATGCCATCAAAGACATGTATCAGCATCAGGGCGAAGAAGCTTTTTGACACCACTTTGGGCCAGATGTGTCATCTTATGAACATTTTTCATCCTATCCTGTCTGACTTTCTGGGTTTAGGTGGGCATACTGACACTCCAGCACTCATAACTTCATATGAAGAGGAAGCCAAGTCTTGTCAAGTCCAGCTTTTGAATGATGAGGATTCTGCCAATGTCGAGGTGGAAGATCGAGAACAGTGTTGAAGTCAATGAGGAAAGCAAAGGTGATGAAAAGCAGAACTAAGGGAGTTTGGTGAAGTCGGAAGTATTCTGAATCATCTAAACTTTGAGTAGCCACTCCCTTAGTTTACTTTTCTATATTGTATTTTTCTTGTATTCTGTGCTAGTATCTGATTATTTCATTAACAAGATCAGATATCCATCCATGGTTTGCAAGATTGTAAGTCCTGAATGGCTTGATCATTTCTATTTCTAGAATTTTGATCAATCTCATGCCAGTACATTTTTATCACTCCATTTTCTTGACTCAGAGATCACGTCTGCAGCTGCTTATGAATTTGCCAAGGGCAAATTTAGTTCGGTGATAGGCTGGTTTTCATTCCACACCTGAAATCTTTTGATTCAACACTACCAGCCTCTAAATAAATGTGGGAAAGACTCCCGCAGAGGTACAACCATCTGCTGGAAGCATTCTATTGTGCAGCAGGGAGTAACAAGCCTGCTGAACACTCAGATAGACCAAATATAGACTAGGGTTGAGATGAATGAGATGGTACTTGATAGTACTACCCTATTGTATCTGACTCAAAACTACTACAAGTGCCTGTGGCGGTATGCTAAGAACGGTACACCCGATCGAGAGATCTGGCTTGCGGACTTAAATGAATACAACCTGGATTCACCTAGAGAGAGAATACACCATATAGAGAACATCAACTAGTCCTACAAACATACTTAGAGAACCCAGTGGGAACACAGAAGGGATCCGCATTGAAACATCCGAGTAGGCTAGCCGAGTTAGCCGAGTTCAGATAGTCATTGATGTTGCAGATCCTCGTGTTAGGTAAAAGTGTAATATGCAACTTAGTTACATCCCTGGAAAGCTAAAGATGTTTGCTAGAGCATACGAGCCTCAGCGGAGACATTGAGACACAACCTAGAGAAAACCTGGGGAGGACAGGCTCATTGAAACTAGCCCAGACCTACTGCACCACATGGATCTTTAGTGATCGTATGCCTCTGACTCAGATTCAATAGAGTTGAGTCATTTCTAAATCATCAGCTGACTCACCACTGAGCAATTGTTTGTACTAGTAGTTAAAATTAGCCTCAGCAGAACTGTATAAAAGGGCAGTAGTTAGCTAGGATTAGAGACCCAGTAGAGAATACATTTCACACTTCAGACTATAAAAACTCTAAGTACCTTAAGGGAACACAGTTAAATAAAAGTTGTCAGCAGAGTTCTTAGTAACTTGTCCCTAGACTCAGTACCTTCAGCAAAACCATCTAAACTAATTCTCTCTCGTCTCTGAGATCAGTACCTTAAGGGAACCTTCTCCTTTCTCACTCAGTAGTACCTTATAGGGAAACTGCCCCTTGCTGCTCACCTGCTTCTCTCAGAGCCATACTGGTAAAATTTAGACTAATGACACTGGCTACAGCCATATAATACAGATTTTTCATGGCTATAGCCATGAAATAATGAAGTCATTTACCCAGGCCTCTTATGGGCTATTATTTAATGCCCTAATAGGGCATTGGTTTGGCAGTGCTTCCATTTGGGGATTACAAAAAACTAAAAAACATAAACATAATATTACTCCTAAATGGAGCATTTACTTGGCAGTGCGGAGCTGCTTCCATTTGAGGACTGTCCTGACTAGTTAAGACCAGAGTGGCCATTATCAAAAGTCACATGTAAAATGACAGGTATGATCACAAGCATGTTCCTAATTAAGACTACCCTTTTCCACTTATACATGTTGCAATGCCCACTTTTCTCTTCCACCCCAGGCTTCATTCCAGCTTCGTTACTAAGGTAACTCGTGTATATTATCATTTTGACAGTGTTGACTCATTACTCTTTAAGCCCATGCTCATGTAGATAAATGTGCAGTCGCCTCCCACTCTTCTGTTATCTTTACCTCTTTCCTTTGTGTATATGCTTTACCCCATGCCCATAGACCAGCAATGACACTTAGCAACCTGTTCTTTCCGGCAACTTTCAACAATCCCCAATCGCCATTGAATTGCTGGCAATGGATGCAACGGCTTTAACGGATTCACCCTGTGTGTTTTCAGCTGCAGCGCTACCCACCACCTCCACCACTGCTCTCTGAATGACTCACAAGTGTCAGGCTCCAGGATGAATGACTTCTGCCTGTTATTGATCCATGCTGTGATTTTCTGTGACTGCCCTTTTGCCAACAAATGCATTGTACCCATTTGCCATCCATATCCAGCTTCCAATGCTATAAATGCACGCAGCAGCCCCCGATAACGTTTACCAAGTGATTTCTTGTTGATTGCAGGAAGTATATCAGGGAACCAAGGTGCTGCCTCACCAGGACAGGTGAGCTCCACGTCTAGCTCAGTCTCCTCGCTCCTCACTCCTGATGATGCTCCCTCCTTCTTGTGTACATCATTCTGATTGGTAGGGGTTTGAATGGATCTGTTTTCTTCGCTACTGTCATCATGGGTAAGGCTGGTAAGAGGTTCAGCAGTTGGACCACCTGAGTCATTGATTTGGCCACTAGACATTTGAGTACCAGGTTCAGATAACAAACCAGCTGCTGCAGTTGGTGACAGAGTTGGAACCTCTATCGACATTGGATCCATCGTCTGTGGAACCGCATCCCCATCCTGAGAAGCTGTAGGAGCTCTAGTCACTGGTTTGGAGATAGGTTTTGGTCAAGGTTGATTCTTTGGAGGACCTGGGAAACCAAGTTAAGCATTTTCGGTGTGTATATTGGCTACCTGATGTACCCACTGGCAGGACTTCTCTCTTAACATTTCTGTCCTCTCTCTGCACTGGTGGTACCCTTTTTCCTGCCCACTTTTTTGACTGAGAAGCTTTTGTGTTTGGTGGCTCCGCAGCAGCCTTCGCAGTAGTCTTTCTCTTCTTCTCCACGTGTCTGTCTATGTCATCGTCATCATCCAAACTTTCGTCATCTGAATTTTTGTCGCTGTTGCTATTCTTGTTGTTGTTGAGGCAGCTTGTATCTCCTAGCTGCTCCTCGGCAGCTCTAGCTTCAGTCTTGGTTGGCATTGCCGCCTCTGTCATTTCCTTATCATCTTCTCCTTTGTCAGTAACTATCCTCATCCTGAAGCTCGTTATTAAGACTCACCAAAAGCTGTGTGTAGATAGGACATATACCTTGTCCTTGAACTCCTGTGGCTTCCAATTAGCAAAGTGGACCAGTGATTTCTCCCAACACAGAAGCTGTTATTGATCAGCCAAGCTAGTGACTAAAAAGCCCTATGTACTGTACCATTGCCAGCTGGCCTCCTTGTTTAGGCATTGGTCCTCCACCGATCACTACCCATTGTAGTCCAGTAATGGCATACATAATATTGAACAATGGCCCAAGAATATCTTTTGCATTATCTATTGCTCTGCCTGTTGTTAGTTCAAAGACACCAGTATAGCTAAGCTTACCACTGATGTGCTGCAGGATCCCTTGCTGCCGGTCTCTTCAAGTCTTCCTCAAACTTTTCTTGAGCTTTGACTGCATCTTCTTGAGCCTGTTCTTTCAACACTGCCTTCTCCCCATCACCCAGCTCTTCAAAAAGCGCTCTTGCCACCTCTGCATGGAAATTCACCCCTTGCTTGATCTCCTTAGGTTGTATGCCCTCTGCTGCACACTCTGCCTTGTAATCTTTGATGTGTTTCATCCACTCCTCTTCGACTTTGGGCTGTACCACAGCATCGTAACTTTTGTGCATCATTTGTTGGTATCCCTGGCAAGCTTTAAGTGGCCTTACAGCTCCACCAGTCAACTTTGCAATAAACAGGGCCCATGGGCTCTTGTTCAAGTCACTGAGATCATTGAATGAAGCCCCCAGCCTTTTTAGTTTCTTAGCATGGTATTTCATCCATTGTCGGATATGCTTATGAATGCCATTCAGTCCCCATTACCATTACCAGCATTGATATACTTACCTGATCAGTTTTGTCCCACTTGGTGTGCTTCGTATGTGCTTTCTCGGCTGTTAGACCCTTGTCTGTGTCTTTGGCATTGGCATCGTATGCTGGTAGTGGCCATACTGGCTCCTCATGGTCTGCAAGGCACCAGTTGATAAGAGCATGATAATCTTCCTAAGGCAGTCTCATTCAGCAATGTAGCCTCTTGCTGCTGCATCTGCATATTCCTCAACATAGGGTAGCAGTATCTCCTTGCGTGCTCCTTCAGCCCACAGCTTTAGGTTTTTGCGCTCCTCTTTCTGTTTGCATCACTCACATTTGCGTTTCACCATGGCAGAGGGTGGAGCAACTGTACAGGTGCCACTGGCTGCCTGTGTTTGGCCGTTTTGCTCTGGAAAGCAATCTGCATAAACCAGTCATGTGAATAACATTTTTCTTCCCTACATATCATGTACTCTGACCCCGTTGTCGAATCTGGCGTCGCAGAGGAATCTGTGACCCTGGCTCTCAATGTTCTGAGCCAAGTAATCACTCACGCAGATAATGCAGAGGAATCAGCGGAATCTGTTGAAGACAATGTGGAGATTACACTTGCAACAGTACCACCTCCACCTCACCAGGCCTGTCTGTCTTTTCTTCTTGCACCTTTCTTGCACTCACTTGACTCAGTGCCACCTCCCTCTTTTGTTGTCCTAACCAATGATACGAATGGACATGGACCATACAACATTGACACAGCATATGGTTTTATTCCTACCGGCCCACTGACAATGTCTTCTTGTGTCAAGACCAGGTGGTATGTCATCACCAGAGGATGGTATGTTGGTATCTTCAGTGATGCATAGGTTGCAATAAATTTTCATTTTCGTATGCGAACTCACACCATTTCCAGCGGGATAGCTGAGCTAGCCTACACCCAAGTGTCTTGTGCAAGTAACTTGAGATACACCTAGATGGATGCTATCACCGCCTTTGAGAGAGCGGTTAGCACTGGGTGTGCAGAGGTGCTTCCAAAGTATCATCAGTATTCCTAGCTATGTCAGTTAGAGAGCCCAATGACAAACTTTTTTGATGCTACGTTGTTGGTCAGTCTGAATATGATCTGTGATTTTCCTGACTGCTTATCAAACAAAGCAGAATCTGTCTTGCTCTGTGATTTCCGTAATCCCATTTCTTTCATGTTTTCTCCCTTGACCCCTTCCTCCCCAGAATCTTTTCATATAGCACTCAGCAATTTGTCCTTTGACCTAGAGGATAGTGATATCTCCTCATTAATCAAGGCCTGGAATTCGGATTTAAACCTCACTGATTCCATTCAATCATTGGTGAGTACATATGCTGCTTGAAGCGTCATTTGATCTCTGTTTCAGAATAGTCTGGATACACCATTGCTGGCCACTCCTCCCAGAAACGCACTACCTCGAAACCTCACTGTCTACAGTGTAGAAACACCTCAGTGTTTTGTTCAGATAGCATCGTGATGAGTAAGGCCTGCATTTCACATCTTCGGAAGCCTTCATAAAGATAGGTCCACAGCCTCTCGACTATTGACCCAAATCCCTGGTGCTACAGCACATGCAACCATCAAATGTCAGAAGGGTTGTTCTTCTTGAAATGCAGCATATGTTGTATTTGTTGGCTGCCGACCTGGTATCTATACCACATTGTGAGTGATTTCAGTCTTGATGATACGTCTGAGCTCAGTCACCATAGATCTGAATACCAACAACAGGTCAGAGGACAGACATCTGTTGGGAAAGGCTATTCAACTGAAACCCATGCAATTGCTGCTTAGAAGGAAGCTCAAGCACACGGATGGGTACATACACTCAGCAGGCAAGGGTGTACACAGGTATGTGTCAATACAGCACCTTTTGAGCCACATCTCCATCAGGATGAGAGATCAGCTATTACCCCTTTAGATGCTCTGCAGCCTCCTCATCGATGGTATGTTGTTTATTGTGGACTGTTACCAGGTGTGTATGCAAGCTAGTATTATTCTAGGTTTGTGAGCTTACCTCAGTAGTGTCGAATGTTGTGTTCTAGTGACTGGAATCAGTGGCACCGTGCATGAATCATTTGACAATCGAATTACCACAGTATGCAAGTTTAATGAAGCCTTGAGCAGAGGAGAGGTCGCTAAATTGATATGTATTAATTAAGATACCATGACAAAAGTATCTCTGAACATGTGTCCTTATCAGGAAAAACCCTTTTTGACCTGGCAAACCTGGCAAACTTGAGTAAACCTGAGTCAACCTAAGTCAACCTGAGCTGATCTGGGACTAACCTAGACATGACCTGGGCTGACCTGGGTTGACTTGGGCTAACCTAGACATGACTTAGGTTGACCTGGCTGACCTGAAAATTGAGACTTAAACCTGGGACTGACCAAGGTTGACATAGGTTGATCCAGGTCAACCTTGAGGCATCCAGGTTAAAAAGGGTTTTTCCTGATGCTAGTGACCAGAATTAGTGGCGCCATGCACGAATCATTTGACAATCAAATTACTGCAGTACACAAGTTTAATGAAGCCTTGAGCAGAGGAGAGGTTGTTCAATTGATATGTATCAAGTAAGATACCATGACAAAAGTATCTCTGAATGCATGTTTGTTTCAAAGGAAGCAATTCTATACCCACCATCTCTGTGACTAAATGACATTTCACTGGTACAATAGTACAAGATAGTCATTTAATGCCCTTTCAGCTTCTCTTTCAGTGTATGATTACTCCCCCAAGCAACATAGTTGGTTTCAACTGAAGCTAGTTCAATGTATGTTCAGAAACCAACAAGATGTACATGCTCGTTTGACTGACATGTTAATATAGGGTGCCATAGGGTCAAAAATTAAGTATGCTTGGAATGAAAGAGTTCAATAACATGATCGGATCAGCCCAGGTTAGAGCATGCAGATATGTAAACCAAGCGAGATATTGTCAATTATTGTAGTTATGGTGGTATATTGATGAGCTCAATCTATGTTGACGTGCAAGGATATGAGGATTTGAATAGGGTAAGGGTGTAAATATGTATGTAGCACTGTACGATCTGAGCTGATAAGAGAAGTGGCCGGCTGTGGCTGCTGAAGTGGATGTGGGTAGGTTTGAAACCGATTTGGCGAAATACATGGCATTCTGTCAGTAGGCCAGTCAGTTGGGGACTTTAACAGAGCTGATATATACCAGGCTTGCATATTTCAATCTAAAATTTGGCCAATGTGAACAGACCAAGCTTACAGACTGCTGGTAACAAGATGATAGATATCCTATTGACTGTGGACGTATCTTCCCTTATTTCACATCTAATGTCAGTCTTCCGGCACTCAGAGTATAAGTAGGACCTGTACCTATGCTGTCACAATGGCAGATGGTTTGTTGCAGATGGTCGGATATGGTTCCTTCGGAGATTGTTTGTACTTATTTGTGCGCTGGTTGCATCTCGCCTATCCTACTGTGGGCCAGTACACTTGCTTGAATATCCATCATGACACCCCCATACACTCTGTATGGTCACATAGCCTGGAGAGTTGTAGTGTGACAGACCTTTCTGAGGTCGGCCTTCGGGAATCAAGCGAGTCTTCACGCCTCCTCATTGACTCGATCCGACTCGAAGGTTCCTTGTATTGCTAACATATTCTAGATTGTTCTAATGACTTGATACAGGCCTATATAAACAGGTAGAACCACACTGATGTAGACAACTCTATCTTGAATATCAACTTGCTTCTATCCTTCATTTGCGAGGTGCCTCGTAAGTAATCCGACCAGATTCTGTCACTCACGCCTCGCGCTGGGGATTGCATTGGTCAACCGATTGTTCGGGACACGTCCTTGTAGACTGTCAGAACATCGGAGAAGCTCCGACATTCATATCATTTCTCTTCATTAGTTACTAACTACATATAGGTTGCGCGTAAGGATATACCGAACTCCGTGAACGCCGTGGTTCACTACAAGAGTGGGTCTGTATATGCTCATCCCTCCAGCCAACAAACTAATGGCTGAAGAGTTCAATGCCACCCTCCAACAAATCATCGGAATCACTGAGGGCGACAATATCAGGGTAACAGTGTTATTTCTGGAGAACAAAGATGTTCCTGAGGTTGTCGAGGTAGGGTTCTCAGTTTTTCCTTGTGCTTCAATTGATCTTTGCAGGAAATCTTGGATGGGGGGTACTTCTGAGATTTTTGTTCCAGGAGATCCACTATGTCACTGAGACTAAGGTTGCAGGCTTCTTGCCACTGTGGTTTGAAGCATGGGACATATCAGGCTCTTGTTCGTCCTATGTGGTGTATCCAGACACTATTATCAAGGAGGCTGTGTGCATTGACAAGGAAATGGTAAAATTTAAAACTATGTGGTTCATCTAGACTAATGATTTGTGTATGGCTTCAGTCTCAACACTTTCACAGTCAGGTCACATAGTTCATGTAGCTTGGCCTGCCAGCATGTCTGATTAAGTCAGATATGCTGGTAGTCACCTTTGTAATAGTTTCTCCTCCCCACCGCTTGTTCAATTCTCACCATGGTATTCCAAAGACGCAGCCGACAACCTAAGCATGATATAGAAATGGATATTATGCTGGACAACAGCACCAAAGACCTGTTCGTTGACCAGGGGACCTTCTTCCCAAACCAGTCTGTGGCTATACAATCAGAGCAGTTGATTTCAGCACCCAAGAAGAAGAAGAGGGTGCAATTGAAGGATCTGCGGGACCCTCTGAGGAGTTGGCACCCAGGTAAAGCTACATTCAATACTGATGAGAACTCCTCCGGTGGGTTCAACGGCTCAGACTGGTACTATGGCAATGACATGGAAGGTTTGGATGATAGGGATGTCTTAAATGTCAGTGAAGGGGTGGAGCTGGGTAAACGGAAGAGGTACACAAGTTTTGTATGTGTCATTCCTCTAGCTTGCATCTAGGCTGACGACTGGGAGGACAACCCTATGTTGCTTTGGAGGCAACCGGAAAATTGTGCAAAGTTTCTTTACAAGATTCTCTGTTTGCATGGCCTTGGTTACGACATTGATAAGCCACAATGCTCAGCTTGCCAAGCTTTGTTCAATGAAGATGCAGGTTGCCTGTTATATCGCTGTGTTCAATGTGGCCAATTTGTGCAATGTAGGGCCTGCTTTGTTGAACAACATCAATATACACTGCTACATACTATGGAGGTAAGTTCTTAACCACGGAAGAAACATTGAGGCTGAACTGATTGAATAGGTCTGGTTGGGAGGATTCTGGCAGCGAGTGACTGCATCCTTGCTAGGACTATCGTACCAACTCAGTCATGGTGGAATGGCCTGTGTGTGGCCTGACACTCCAAAAACCCTGAACATAACAGTCATACCTGTCAATGGTATTCACTGAATCGATGTTGTTCCCTGTGGGTGTTATAGGTCTCAGTATTGCGATAATCTAGAGCAGCTGCTACATGTGGGATGGTATCTGGCCACCACCATCAATCCTCAGACTGTCGTTATGATGGAAGGCCTGGAAACATTTTGTTGGCTCAAGGTTATTAGCAATGTTAATGTTCGCGATTATGTTTCAACATTGGAGGATATGATGAATGTAATGGAACCTGAAGGGGTCCCAGTAGGTCTAATAACACCTCTGAGGCTTTGTGTGCTAACTAACTAAAGGACCAGTATGAGACTTTTAACTGCATTGCCAGACAATATGCCTTCCTGCTCCAAATGAAGCGGGCTGGCCGTGGACATGACAACAGAGGTCTTTTGAGTATGTTGGAAGGTGAAGTGGCGGTGCTGTGTTGGGCCTGCCCTCATGAGGGGAAGAATATACCAGACAACTGGCAGGATGTTGATCTGGGCTACAAGTGAGACTTTGCTAAGCTCATACATCATCTTGGGCTGATGAAATTTACCCAGGTTCCTTTTCACTTTGTACCTGGCTATTGATGCTAACTTTCGGTTGAAGAACTGATTGATCAAGAATGTGCATTCTGACCATCCACTGGGAAATGGCTGTGGATATATGGTCGAATCTACGAAATATCACAGGCACATACATAATTACATCACAGAGGTAGTTGTAAGTGAGCGTATATTTGCATGCTACTGTCTAACTTGAAACTTCATAGATTAGTACCTGCATTGTGTTTCAGGCAATGGCAGAGAAAAACACCAAGCTTACGACAGGATTATGCATATCAGGTGTTGTTGGAGTGGCATGTGCAAGACATGGATTAGTATGTCCGCTAGGAATAGGGGATTTGCAGAAAGGGGAACAGTAAGCAACCTGGTGGTATCAGGATGTCCGTGCTCACTGAGTCGGAGGTGGTCCAACATTGATTATGTCTTCTGGTGCACCGTTTTGCTGATGAGTACCATGATACCTATACTGGCTTGCTACAATATAGGCTGCCAGTGGATGCTCAATCTCAAGAATTGACAGGCAGCCGTGCCGGATCATTTGAAACGGTCGCCAGACAAGAAGGAGGACATCAGGGTCGCATTACCCATTTGGCATGGCAATATCCATGAAGACAGATGCAGAACAACGAATTCGATCCAGTACCAGGAAGGTGGGAGGGCTCTGGATGGCGAAATGATGGAACATGTGGGTGCTGATGAGGAACGCACTCTAAAAGCGAAGCTAGAGAGTGGGGCCAGTTGATGACTAATCAATGAACAACCCAACAGAGAGCACTGTGGGAAGAACACCGATGTGAATAGACATACTACTACCACTTTAATGTTCTGAAGGTGAGACTCGGGAAAGTGGAACTTGCATGAACGCAAGTAATAACACTTGTATTTAATTTCTAGAATTACGATGGCTCATGGTTCTATTGATCAGTTGAAAGCTTGTGCACTTTCTAGAAGTGGGTGTGGATGGGAGACTATATCAATATCACAACAGGTCAAGCTTTAGTCTGACAATTTAGTTCAATTTCAATCAAGTTCAACCAATGATAGTTCAACAATATATCACAAAATCAAACACAAATCAAGTCACAACTCAAAGGACAAATCCTGAGCAAGCAAATCTCGAATCGCATGAAGTCTAATACAGTCACTGATTGTCAACAGATTACTCCTACAATGCCCAGATCAGGCAAACAACTTGAAGTTTACTACTCTAACCAGCTGTCCTTTATACTCTTGCCAAGCATGCTCAAAATAGGTGAAACTCTTCCAAGACCATCAGTCATCCTTAGTTTCTAATGGGAACATTCCTGTTCCTGAGCTGATCCCTGCTTATCAATGTGCCTGGTTTCTAGATCGATCATTGCTCCCTATCAGCTTTCTAGATTCCCTTCGAGCTTGATGTCCTCCTACTTTTGTTGAGATATGTACTCGTTGATGTTGAAAGATGCTGGTTCTGACTGTTTTATGGACAACCATGTTAATCCTCTACAGTAGGTCAATCATATGTCAATCGGTTTCAGAACCTTTGGAGCGATCGCATTCTAGACCTCTGATCACTAAGACTACGATCAGCCTTGGAGCAATCTCTTTCTAGAATGGCCTAGACTTTGGGTGACATGTACCCCTTTTCAGTTGTCAGGGTCAAACTGCCCTCAAGAAGGCTACCCATTCGAGTCCTCACTAGTTAGGGCATGTATAACCACAAGTATCTTTGTTAACAAGTAACATAGCAGTTCTAGATCCATATATGTTGATGCAGAGGAAGGAATGCTCATCCGATGCCTAAGTACTAGAATCACTTTTGCATGTACTATTTTTAATACTAAGTCAAATCATCAGTTAGCCATATCTGTCTTGATAGCTAGCCATGACTCTGATTATGATTTCTAGATCTCTCTCTAGCTGATAGCCTTAACTCGAGTGTAGGCTATAGGAAGTCTGATACTAGTCATACATAGTTAAACTTAGATCATTGTAGAATGCAACAAGGCCTGTACCCAGAACTAGCCAAAAACTGGGTGTATCAGCGCTTCTGAATCCAATGGCATATGCCACTAAGGAGATGACAGAAGGTAATCGGGAAGATACGCTGATAGGCTGGTTTTTGTTCCAGACCTGAAATCTTTCAATTCAATGCTACCAGCCTCTACATAAACATGGGAAAGACTCCTGTGGAGGTACAACCGTCCACTGAAAGTGTTCTATTGTGCAGCTGGGAGTAACAAGCCCACTGAACACTCAAATAGACCAAATATAGACTAGGGTTGAGATGAATGAGATGGTACTTGATAGTACTACCTTATTGTATCCGACTCAAAGCTAAGACAAGCGCCCGCGGCGGTATGCTAAGAACGGTACACCCGATCGAGAGACAGGGCTCGCGGACTTAACTAAATACAACCTGGATTCACCTAAAGAGAGAATACACCATATAGAGAATATCGACTAGTCCTACAAGACGTACTTAGAGAACCCAGCAGAGACACAGAAGGGATCCACATTGAAACATCCGAGTAGGCTAGCCGAGTTAGCCGAGTTCGGATAGTCGTAAAGATCGACATTGCGGATCCTCGAGTGAGGTAGACGCGTAATATGCAGCTTGGTTACATCACTGGAAAGCTAGAGACATTCGCTAGAGCATACAAGCCTCAGCAGAGACATTAAGAGACAACCTAGAGGAAACCTGGGCAGGATGTATTCATTGAAACTCGCCCAGACCTAATGCACTGCATGGATCCTTCGTGATCATATGCATCTGACTCAGATTCAATAGAGTCGAGTCATTTCTAAGTCACCAGCTGACTCACCGCTGAGCAATTGTTTGTACTAGTAGTTAAAATTAGCAGCAGCAGAACTGTATAAAAGGGCAGTAGTTAGCAGTGTACAGTAGAACATAGAGACCCAGTAGAGAATACATTGCGCTTCAGACTATAAAAACTCTAAGTACCTTAAGGGAACACAGTTAAATAAACAGTCACCAGCGGAGTTCTTAGTAACTCATCCCTAGACTTGGTACCTACAGCAGAACCATCTAAACCAAGTCCTCTCCCATCTCTGAGATCAGTACCTCAAGGGAAACTTCTCCTTTCTCACTCAGTAGTACCTTATAGGGAACCTGCCCCCTTGCTGCTTAATCAAGTAGCCCCGCTTTGAGTCTAAACCGCTCATTTTGGCTTGTTTCAAGTCACCAGTAGATAGCTTGTGATTGGGAGAGTCTTCTGTAGTCAGGAGAACTTTGCTTAGTCAGTAGTTAACACCCCACGGGACTTTGAGACTTTTTATAGAAGTTTCAAGTTTTAGTAGTTCATTTCTCTAGTCTCCAAACTCGAAAGGGAACCTTAAAAGAGGTGTTTGGGTGTTGGATTTAGTGCTTGCATTGTGTGTGTGTGTGTTAGTGTGAGTTGGTGTCAGCATCAGCCCATTTCGAGCACAGTCAGCCTGCCTCACACCGTGAGGTTCCTTTTCAACACTAGAAGACAAAATAGATTGTATGAACTTTGAAAAGAATTTGGGACTGGGTAAGTGACATCAAAACAATGCTGTGCCGCAAGCTCACACATTCTAGGCAACACTTTGCAAAAACATTATCATTCAGCAGTGCTGCAGAAAGAACAGACCAAGAACTACCACCAGTTGTTGTCATCAACATTGTGCTCAGAGGTTATTGATGAGTGGACCAAACTAATGATGGCCTGGGTGTCGGATCATAGTCAGCCCTGCCTGTTTCGGTCTGAGATAGACAGTCAGTTGTTTCATTCACCATATATTTCTTCTAACACAGCGGCAGAGGGTCTTACAGAGGGTGAAGTGAAGAAGCAGCTGAAGCAACAAGAGGTGAAGGAGGCGATGGAGGGTAATGCGCTGTTACATGGGAAGTCAATGGCAGATTTTCTGATGTTGGGGATGCAGCTTGAGGGTCTCCGGTGGGTATTCTCTACCTCGTGTGAACTGCAACTGATATCTTCTAGACGAAAGATTTGAAGTCAAGCCAGTTTGACATCCCATAGTGCAGTGGAAGGCGAGGTGAAGCTGGAAATGAACCATTGCCGTTTCTTTGTCAAGTACAAGCAGTTTGAGAACCTACAGCAAATCTACATGCCAAGAGCTACAGCTTTCAGAGACGCAAAATAGCAGGTTAGAGACAATGAGGCCGATCCTCCTCTTGCAGAAGAATTTGACCTATATTTGCCATCAGATTTGGCTACCGCTGACAGAGGGATGTGTGTTGGCATGGAGTTCATGGACATGGAAGCCCGAATACGCGATGCTCAGTGTCGCAATTCCCTCGTCACCCTCCACTGCAAGCTACATGCCAAGGCACATCTTATTCATTTCCACAACGTACAGGTAACTGGCCAGCAAGACTCAACAAAGTCAAGGGGCGAGATAGAGAAGCTTGGTGTCAAGATCTCACTGGTGGTAGCCAAATACCGCCAGGTTCGAAGAGCGCTACTGAGATTGCGTGGAGATGGGGGCTCTGAGTCTTATCCCAAGCTTCTAGACTCGGATGTGATCCTACACAAGGAGATAGTTGAGGATGGGAATGCTCTAGTTTGTTTGGCATGATTAGGTTCTGAATGCAGTTGTGCTCATGCTGCAGCCTCGAGGGAGAGAAAGAAGAAGCTATTGTGGATCTGGATGAGTTTGGGAGGACCGGATGCAGAGGAGGAAGCGCTTATTCACGATGGTCAGTATTTTCATGCAGTCCAGGTGTTTTATAGTCTAGTATTTGTCACGGGGTGATAACCGCCTGACCCCCCCCACTTACATAATCATCGAAATGAATATCCAGCTCTTATGGATATCCTGTAATGCTCACATTGTACCAATACATATAACAAGCCATTTGGGACACAATCTGATAATATTGATCTTTACATGGAAGTCTAAACCTTTCAAAAACAACCTGAGCAAGTCTTGTCACTCACCTGTCACAGGTCTGTGACATACTTTGTACAGCAATTTTGGGTCATCGCGTATGGTAGCCAGTATGTAGGAGTGCTTGAGGAGACTGGTAAACACTGTATCAGTCATGCACAGTAGTTATATTGCTCTGAACAGTTGAAGATTTGGTACAAAATATGATTACATAAGTCACTGGGTCTGCAGCCAACGAGGTCACTTAAGCGACAGACTCAATCCACATCACATGTCCCAATTTTGTGATCATGGATTAGTCTGTTTATAAGAGACTAGGTGTTTTATTGATTCTGAATAGTGGTACAAGTTGAATGGTGCAAGTCATTGGCATGGAAGACACACTGGACAGAGGAGGTGTTGTTGCTGCGAGAAGAGATGCAGTGAGTTCTTAGGTTCCTTGACTATAAAAGTCAATGGTGTCTGGAGTGTGTGGATCTCAGGTTACAATGTGATGCAGAGGTGGACTCAGGGATTGATGCTTATGCACAAAGGCAGGCTCACCTGTTGAGAGAGACCAGGGGGAGGTTTTGTCAGATGTGGGAAACACCACAACGGAAGGTGGTGCGAACAGTGGTTCTGCAGTTTGGTGATGTGTCACAAATGGTGGTTGGATTAGAGGTAGATTGATGTCATTATAGAATATGGTATTGGTATCATTACAGTGTTAAAGGGAAATGAAAAAATTTGCCATGTCTGCATTTTGAACCCAGTAGCAAAATGAAGAACCTTCCAGATAAACTTAGTGGGGGCTTACCTGCTAAGCCATCTGGAAGGCAATGAAAACATTCATAATAGTGACATTAACCTGGACTTGCTATATACCTCTTTTTACCCCACTGGGCAGCTTCTAGAATGTGGGAGACATCACATGAACAGGCCATCAACATTGTGGGAATATTGAAGCATGGGAATTGATTGTAATACAGTGCAGACCCATTTGGCAGCATCTAGAATATGAGAGACATCACATGAACAGGCCATCAGCATTGTGGGAATACTGGAGCATGGGAATTGATTGCAGACCCATTTGGGAGCATGGGAAGTAACATGGGACCTGTGTGACATAGTTATAACCTATTTTGGACAGGAGGCTGATGTTATGACTAGTTTATCCACATATAGTATTGTCTTAGCCCATTAAGGAAATGGTCAGGTGGTCTCTTTGTCCTATTCAGGTCTAATACCATATTATGGTTGTAGCCATTGTCATATGGCTTCATGAGGTCCTGGCTATAGCCAATGCCAATGAATCCGATTTGTCTGGCTACAGCCAGGACCAAAGGCAAATGGGTACAGGTAGGGGTGTCTCTCAAAGCAGTCCAAGTTGCTGAGTTCCATTCAATCTTAGGCAATCTTGTCATAAGTTTTTCAAATTTCTAGAGTTTTGACTATTTGACAGAGCACTGCTCGGAACAATGCTGTGCAAGCCGAGATGTATATGTTGGTCATGCTCAGACTTGCAAGAACTTCAAGCATTACCACAAGAGCTACAAGCTTCCTAACTCATATACCATGCTGTATACTGATATTCTCAAACACAAAATTCCCAAGGAATTTCATAAAGCAAAAGCTGATCCTCCTACTTCTGAAATCACACCTGAAGTTGCTGAAACACCCAAGAAGAAGGTGACTCTTCTTTCAACATCCTCTTATATCATCTAATATGTCTTTTCAGAAGAAAAGCAAGACCATTTTGGAATCTTCAGCTGACAATGTATGAGTTACTTGTATTTCCAGTTTTCTAGAAAACTTGCTAACTCAATCATTAGGATGTTGAGATGGTTATCGAGACTGAAACTGTCATTTCCAAGGAAAAAGAGATTGCTATTCCCAAGGAAAAGAGGACAACAGTGAGCCTCCTTCTATGGCTCAGGTCTTAAAAGGTTATAAAGGTGCTTCCATTAATGGGTCCAAAGTACAGAATTCTTTCTTATCAATGTCTTTTCTACAGTTGCAAACCACAATTTACAACAACTGGGACAAACAACTTTTGTGAGGCTTTCTGTTCATCCATAGCATACTTAAATACCTTTCTTTATAGCTGGATTAGTGTATTTTAAGCTTCTCTTGATGACTATCTCATTACTTTAGCCAAAATCCGAAATTTGAAAATTTTGTCTACCCAAAATTGAAACAAAATCAATAAAAAATCACTAAAAATACAGGGAAAAATGGGAGGAGTATCTATAAACGAAAAACAGCATTACTTGTATGTTTCCAAGCCTCCTGTCCTGCAATAAAGTCTCTTACTTCAGCAACAGTACCAACAGTGCAGTGTGATTTATACTTCTTCACCACAAAGGCTGCTTCTCATGCACTCAAGCCTTTTCTGTAGGCATCCATATATCTGTATACCTTCCGAAAAAAGCGTCCAAGTGTACCTCTGGGCAGAAAATTAGGCACATGATACTTGCTATTGGTCTTCCAAATTGAAACAAGTGTTGAAATTTCAATCTTTTAAAACCATGAGTATTTTATCTACTTTTCCTCCTAATTCTCATTCTAGGCTCTCAAATCTAAGCAGTTGACCTTCCATGCAGTTGATGTAAAATGAGGTTCGCAACTGTAGAATCTTGACTAGGTCACTGAGAGGCACCAGGTAAGGTATCTCCCTTACAAGTTTATCCCTGGCATGCTTATCAATTCTCAATCCTATCACCAGGCAGTGGAAACCTTATCCCAAACCTGCAAAGCATCTGAGAATGTCAGCAAAAATGACAGTGTTAGGAAATGTTCCATTGACACCCTCATCTCTGCAGATGAAACACAAAAACCAGGTATTACTGTATACAGCCAATCAAGTGTTCAGCCCATGTTACACATTACAGGGGGTAATCATTGACCAAGGTGATCATTTTGACCCCATGCCTGTTACACCTTCCTAAAATGGTGCAGAGTGCTGCCAAAAATAGCAATAAGCGCCCATTTGGGCCTGTAATGGTGCTCAAAACTGTACTGTTACCTGTTACAGTTACCCAATGGGTTCAGTTCAGTGGCCAGCATTATGCATTACTGAACACTTAATCAGCTGTTCTCTTAATCATATTTCTAGAGGAAGTTGGCCAAAGTTCAAAGCACCATAAGCGATTGCTCAATGAGGCTCAGAACCATGTGTTCTCCCCCACCAATGACAAATCCATGAATATTGATCTATGATTCCTCTCGCTGTTGACTGTGCCTATCTCGATGTTCAGCACTATGTTTCTTGCTGACCAGATTGCTATACTCAAGGAGAAGCTTGTTCAGCTTCAGACCAAGCCTGCTCCCGAGAGAGTCCAAATTTCCCATACTTCTGAATCCAAGAAAGCCATCACATTTCTTTTTATACATGATCCATTTTCCATTTATCTTCCTTAACTTCATCTGTACAGTTTCTCTTTATTTTCACTTAGCAAAACTTCTAGATCTTTCAATCCTTTGGTTTTACTACTTCTCTTTTTCTAGATTTCGCTCCTCCTACTTTCAACAATGTAACCTTCTTGAATTTACTACTTCTAGTCACTCGTTTAGGCTTATTATCTTCTGCTTCAGAGTTACTTCCTTCATTTTCATCCAAATTTTCATCACCACTTTCCACATTTTCTACATCTTCTTCTATCACAAGATTATCATCATCAAATTGTTGTAGATTTATGCCATCAAATGTGAAATCTTTTGCTCCCTCTTCAGAATCTTCATTTAACGGTTCTTCTGAATCTTCTAGTTTCTGTAAACCAGTTGGAGTCAAATCAATCAAATCATGCACATTTCTAGGAAGTGTGATTTTTCTTTAAGGGAGCAGCAACTTTCTTATCAAAGACAGATCCATCCATTTCAGCTAGTACATATGATCCTCCAGTTGACCTTTTGATGGTCCTAGATAGCAATCATACATCTTTCTGTCAAGATGATCCTTAATAGCAGAATTCCTAACAGGAACTAGATCTCCAGGCTTAAAGTTAAAGTCCTTTATTGTATTCTTGTATTTCTTAAGATACAAAGTCTCTTTTCTCTAGAAACTCCGGCACGCATGTCTCTGATGTTTAGCTAGAGCCTTTGCATGTAAACCAATCAAATCAGCTGTTGAAAGAGGTCCTTCTGGATATTCTACCAATCAAGTTGCTTCAAGTAAGTCTAATGGTATGACTGGATGAGTGCCTGTTACCATAAGGTAAGGTGAGCATCCCAATCCTTTTCTAATAGTAATTCTCTCTGCCCACACAACATGTGGAAGAAACCAATACCATTTCAATAGATCACCACCAGTAGCATTTGTCTGATATCCCAATGATACTTCTCTACCTTGCCATTAGCTTGAGAGTTGTAGGCAGATATTTTAATACCTTTAATGCCATACTTCCTTTCTAGCCAATTGACAACAGCCTTATATTGAGGTGCATTATCCACTATGAACATATGAACTGATCCCCATCTAGTAATGATTTCTCACTTTGCAATAGTCTTTGCTTTATCATTAGGCACTGCTTTAGCTTCAGGCCATGATAATAATGCATCCCTTGCATGTAATATCATACCACATTTGTTAGATTTTAGAGTCATCATCATAGTATCCAAATGTACAACTTGGAACAATGATGAAGTATATGTCTCTGTAGGTGGAACTCTTATCATGAGTTTCTGTCTCTTTGACACAAATTGCAAGTTTCAATGAACCAACTAATGTCTCTTTCAAATTCAGGCCACCAAACATAAAGATCACATATTCCACCACAAGAGTACCCTGAAAATTGCTCTGCCAACTCTTCAGTTGCAGGTGGCAATCCTGAATGAGCTATTGTCACAGCATTCAAAGGTTCTAGACTATGGACTATCCTCAAACTTTTCTTGTCTTCTTGATAACACAAAAGCATCTTGACCTGTATGAAGAATTTGAAGGCTCACAAGTCCCTTTGTCTTAATAATCCTGCATACTTCATCATACATTCCTGGTGGTATGGGAATATTCTTCAATACCCAAGGAACATGCTCTTTAACAGCCATTTCCACAGGTGGAAAGAATTCCTCTTTGAAAGTCCCTTCTTCTAGCAAAAGCTTCATTCTGTTCAGCAATTAAATGATAAACTAGATTTCTTTCTTCAGGATACAAAAAGTCAAGTTCCAATGTTTGATCCATTTGGTCTTTCCTTTCTTGAGTATACCTCCCTTTAGGTTGAAATTCAGGAGGGTTAGGAGTCAATACAGGCATATCCTTTAAAGGATCTCCCAAAACCTTTCTCTCAATCCTAAACTTCTCAGGAGATGTTCCCAATACTGGTTTAACCTTCTTGTCTACAGGTTTGTACTTCTTAGTTGGAAAACTAGATTTTGTGGGCCATTTTCTAGAAGAGCCATCCATTTTCCATAGGATGTCTGCTTGTAGTCTTTCCCTCTCAAAGTGATCATCCAAAATGAGCAGGATAGCCTTCACAGTGACAGAGATAGATCGATCAATGTCCTGGATGTGATGAACCAACTCGAAGTGAGAAAGAAAGGTTGTCTAAGAAAAGAGGTTTCAGGGGATTGGTATCTGGACAAAATGCCAGAGCTTGCTCTCACATTAGAATCAGCCTGTCAAGATTGTGAGGATCTTTCAACAGTATGAAGTGTTCATAAAGCACATTAGCAAAGTTGTTGATGCACTTGACTCTATTAGGATGGTGGTCAGGCATACCTTCTCTCTGGCCAAGATTGCTTGGTTAATGTCAGAAGGATTTCCCAGCTGTTCAAACCAACTCAGATATACTCCTCCTAGATCATCAAGATAGTGTGGTAGTTACATCTGGAGTGAGTTGCACCACTTCCTCTTGAATGATGACTGCATTATCTATGTCTGAGGTATCACCAAACTGATCGAAATGACAATGAAGCAACTCCCTGGGGCAAGTAAGAATTTGAGGTATGAGAGGATGGCTGACTGGAGCACATTGTATGGTAACAACTTGGCCAGATAACAGGCCAAAAGCAATGACAAGCAGAATAAATTCAGGTCAACATTGTTGATGGAACAAGGATTCCCTCAAACAAATAGACATCTTCAACAGCAGTATGGGCAACTGTTGATTGACGAGATATGCCTTTTAAAGGCCAGGTATGCGGCCATATTGCACACCAAGCTTCATGAGCTGTGGGAGAAACAAGTAGCCAGGACACAGAGTTAATAAATTTCTGGTCAATGACCAGATCAAACATTTGAAAAGAGGCTTGTTTGAGCATGAAGGTCAATGAGCTGAATGTCTGCTTCGTCTGAATGCAGGTTCACTTAGAGCCTATGGTGTTGAGACTCAACAGTTGAACGCCCTCAGAGCTTTGAAACTCGTTACTGGCTGTCGATCTATGACTTAGCTAGCTACTGAGGTTGGATTACTTAGGAAGGAGTTCATTTAGGTGACAAGTGTTGTTGAGGAACCTGACTAGCTGATTTACTCAATCGGTTAAAGTCTATTGGTACAAGAAGTATCGAGTGTTAGCTACAGAGTCTAACTACGAAGTCAGGTGATGGCTCCTTGGAGAGAAAAGGAAGAAAGAGATCACAGAGAGAGAGCTACAGACCCAGACAAGCACCTGACTCTGTGTCACATTCATCATCAGACCCTACCGCATGGTTGACAGCCTTCACAGCCTTTCACACTTTTTCATTTCTTGAGATGAATGTTCCTAGTAAATCTACCAATACGGTGGACCTGAAATCCACAAGATTGAAGCTATCAAAGGCTGGAATGGTCTACAAAGTTGGAACAAATGCAAGATTGACCTAGGTGCATTACACAACTTTCACAATACTCAGGCTGGGCATCCACTTTCACACTTTTTCATTTCTTGATAGATTTGCTGATAGAAATTTCCAGCAAATCTACCAATATGGTGGACCTGAAATCCAGAATATTGAAGCTGTCAAAGGCTTGGATAGTCTGCCAGAGGTCTACAAAGTTGGAATAAATGCTAGATTGACCTAGGCACATTATGCATTGACATATATATACATTTTCAATACCTATTGACTGGCATTGACTACTGCCATTGAATAGATATTCAGCCTAGGGCCGGTCTATATGCTTTCAATAGGGAGGTGGGTGCTAGTAGTCTATAATGGGCTGGTCTATACAAGTATACAGGATTGAATGCTAGTATTTACCAGGGTAACTGGCCTATAGCTATTGAATATAAGCCTATAGAAGGTAAACACATACCTATAAGGGTGTATATATGCCTATTAAGGAGTTGTATGGATCTATTTTTATTTTCATCACTGGCTTTTCGTGAATAAAATGCAAATTGTGCAAGAGTGAGAGCATGTATAGCAATATGAATATTACCATTAGAACCACATTGAAATTCTGCATCTGTCCATATAAAGAAGTCAAAAGTTCCCATGGTCACAGCTTGCCTAATCTGAGTATGTGCCATGGGAAATGAATACTGTCATGGCAATGGCATTGAAAACTGCTATCTAACCATACCAATATGTAAAAAGTTCCCATGGTCATGCTTTGCCTAATCTGGTCACTGTCTAAGCCAGGCATGGAAAAATGAATAGCAGCATTATAATGCCATGAGAAATCTGCTACTAACCATACCTAATTGTAATGCTTGAACCTTACCTAATAGATCATTCTCACCATTGAATGTGTTGCTACATTGGCTGCAAAGCTACAGTATACAGTGGGTCAAAAAATTGTCCACATGTTATGCCATTTGAAGAAGATTGGCAAATTGTGAGCTAAATATACATCGAAGCAAAAAGTGGTGTATGGTGGCAAAAAAGTGTTTCATGTGGCCTTTATGATGAACCCTATTTGGTCCTGTTTGGATCACAAATAGTGAAGATATGGGCTGGTGTCTCATATGGACAATTTTTTGAGTCTATGCTCTGACAACATTGATCTTGCAATTAATGATGTTACATGCTCCACTATTGGCTGTTATGTCATAATGATGTCATAGCTCCAACATAACATATATAACACAGGTCTGGAATGTTTGATATCTGTAATAAACTCATGAAACCTCTTACCTCTACTCAAAAGGATAATGTCCTCTCTCTTCTCAAAACCAGTACTTCCTACAAAAAAATCGCTGCTCAGATGGGAGTATGCAGGTCTAAGGTTGCTGTTTTAGCTAAGGAAGCATACCCAGACAAGGAGAATCTGTCTGCAGGATGTCCTAAAAAGCTTTCTTCTGTGGATGAATGTGCTATTATCAAGCAAATCACTATGTGCTGCCTGAGATTGTCCTTCAAAATGGCCATATACTGTGAGCCATTCATCCTTTCCTCAACCTCCACCAGATTTCCCACACCATTCCATCCCATACACCCCCATACCATGATATTACCTCCTCCAAACTTAACAGTTTCTTGAATGCCTCTTTCTCCAACTGATTATCCCTTTCTGCCCCACACATACAGCTGTCCATCTGACCCAAACCTGTTGATTTTGGTCTCATCTGACCACAACACCTTCTTCCAGTCCTCTATAGTCCATTCCTTATACTTCTGAGCAAAAGCTTCTTGTGTCTGGTAGTCAGCTTAGGCTTTTTCTGCTTTTTTCTTGATGCTACAGAGGCTTTGTGAAGAGTGTTTCTAAAGGTTTGAGAACCAACAGGCTGGGAAAGATATTTCTAGCAACCTGGGCAGCATTTTCAGCATTTCCAGTAGGATGATAGCACAGAAGAAAGCTTTTTAAGACATCCTGCAGGCATTCTCCTTGTCTGGGTATGCTTCCTTAACTAAAACAGCAACCTTAGACCTGCATACTCCTGTCTGAGCAGCAATTTCTCTGTAGGAAGTACTGGTTCTGAGAAGAGAGAGGACATTATCCTTTTAAGTAGAGGTAAGAGGTTTCACGAGTTTATTACAGATATCAAACATTCCAGACCTGTGTTATATATGGTATGTTGGAGCTATGACATCATTATAATGTTTCCATGACATACCAGCCAATGGTGGAGCATGTGACATCATTAATTGCAAGATCAATGTTGTCAGAGCATATTGTCCATATAAGACACCAGATTGAATAGCCCATATCTTCACTATTTGGGATCCAAACAAGACCAAATAGGGCTCATCATAAAGGTCACATGAAACACATTTCTGCCACTATACACCACTTTTTGCTTCAATGTATATTTAGCTCACAAATTGCCAATCTTCTTCAAACAGCATAACATGTGGACAATTTTTTGACCCACTGTACTTTTTAATGATTTTTAATGATTTTTTTTTCAAAGTTCTCCTGATTTTCTGGTATTTTATTGGTAGCCCAAGCTAAGAATAGTTGTGCCAAAGTGCCAAGGTGCCGCTGGGTGGCCGCCATTACAGCCAGATGAGTTGCCCAGATGCTTTTGCAAAAGGCATTTTGGGCACTGCCCAGTGGCATTTGTGAAAAGGTTCACAACAACAGCTGATCTAGTAGGAGTTAGTTAGTGTGTGTTTTGGTGTTGGTTGTTGGTTGTGTTTTTGTTTTTGCGGATTGCTTCTGTGAGACTTCCCTCAGCCAGCACCTTCGCTCACTTCTAGCGCCTGTCTCAGGTGTCAACAGCCCTGCACATGTGCAGACCCCACCCCATAGTGTTCTTATCAGTGCACTGGCGGGTCTGCTGGTAGCCATCTGTTTATGTGTTTGGTTAGAATAGTCCTGTTTTTTGCTACGACTTGTCCTTTGTACAGACCTGGAATTGTAAGCCATACCCAATGGTTAGCAAGTGGATGGGGAGTTCTCTGCAAGAGCTCAACTAAGGCTGAGAGATCTGAATTGTACTCAGCCACCATATGGAGACTCTGCTAACACCAGGAGCAGATGTTTAAGTGAGGGGCAGTCAACATAGATGCAACATGGCATGAGTGAAATGTGCCAAGTGCATAGGTCATGATCAATCAGTAGGTTGCAGTGATATTCTGCTGTACCCTTCTGGACAGTCAGCCTTTGATGAAAATGTAATGTGTACTTACAGGAACTATTAACATGAACATGACAGCAGGAACATCTTCGTTTTGGGACTCTATGTTTGACAGAGCAGCTGCAAGAGCGGGGGAAAGAAAGCTGGAATCTTCAGCTTTTGGAGCTAAACCATGTCGTCGATGAATAGCTGCAACCAATTCTTCCACTGCCTGTCTTTCCTGTTCATAGTTTTCAGTTGGGCCACTTAAGGCTGTTGGTACGGCACGAAATCCTGGATCTGATTCTTCATCAGATCCATCAGTAAAGGAGTCCTCAGTCTCAGTGGATTCCAGTTCAGAGTTGGTTGCTGCTTCCACATCAACGAATGAAAACATATCTTAGTGGGAGGCATGGCACAACTGATGAGGCTGCATGTTAAGTTAATTTTCATCAATTTAGAACTTGCTATTGGCTTTAAAACAAAGGGCATTAATGGCACTATTTATTTAGTTTGAACAACACAAATATAAGCAAAGTGGTATGCTATGTATGACAGTCAGGAAGAGGACAGAAAAGATCACATGAAATATTCAATTTCGATTTGGGATGAACATGCAGGTGCTAACGAACAGACAAGAGGGTACAGAGAAGGGAGGCAAAATCACGTGAAGCTGACAGAATTTGCATCCAACATGGCCTGTGCATGACAAGCCGGCATCACCTGAAGACCAATTTTGGTGAGTACTTGGCACTAAGACTCTTGTAGAGACAATACATGATAAAAAGACAAAGCCGCATTGCATGTTTAACTACATATGCATATAATCCATGTCAGATAAACAAAGTCTAATAAAGTGTCATGACTAAGGTTTAAAACCCACCATGACTAAGGTTTAAGCAAATTTAAAACCCCCTTTCTCCTTCAACACATTCTGCATTGTATCCCAATACCACTGACTATCCACAAACCACCCAACATCATCTTGTGTGATTTTGAGAATCTCCAGAGCTTTGTTCAATGCCTCACTGCTGGAGTCAACACATACGATGACTTTGTGTGAAAGACAGGATTGTGACTATTTTTGCCCCATTGTAAACCAGTTGGTAGTCAGTGCTGATACCTGTGTCATCTTCCATCTTGTATTAGAGAAAACATTTGCAAGTGGGTGGATATGGAGCAATTTCATGTGGATATCCTGCATCCAAAGCACAATCTCATCATTGACAATGCAACCCAAGTCTAATAATGTGACTTCTTTGTTTGTTGGGTACCAATGAAAGGGGAAGGAATTTGAATGGCAACACCTTGGCCTCCATGTTGACCTAGACAAATGTTTTAGTAACTTTATGACAGCAGACATACATACACACCTGGTCCTTAAAACATTGAGTGGAAGCAAAGAATGCTGGCATGCAGGTGAGGTAGTTCAATGGCATGTCATGGTAAATGTTCAACTTTGATTCATTATATAATTGAAAATGCCTTGGCTCTATATAGCTACCACATGGGAATCACTAGGTGTCAGCTACCGGGTGGGAATCAGCTGCGAGAAACTTTCTGTGCCACCTGGTTTCCTTGTGTCTGCCTACAACAATGCTATAAATGACAGAGCATGGGTGGTAGATGATGCTTTTAAGATGATTTTGAGTCCACATGAGCATGTGCTATACCACGCATGGAATGTGGCACTGGGGATCACTGATGTACTTCTAACAACCAGAAAGATCTTGATATCAACTGCACCACAACCAAGATTTTACAGAAGAGAATGGCAAGTACTACCAAACCTTCAGTTTCTAGCTGACAGTCACAGACAATTATATCGAAATCATGGAAAACAGCATGCTTGTCCATGGTTCACCTGGCAACACACATCTCCAGCTGCTTATGAGTATGGATGAAAGTTTTGCTAGTACAGAAGAACAAGATGTTCCTAACACTCAATCACCAAGTCCACCTCAAAGTGTTACTAGTATGGAGGAACAGAATGTTCCTGACACCGCATTCAACACTCATGGCCAAGTCCACTCCAATGCCACTGCCCAGCTCAAGTTGACTTGGGGAGTTCACACCTCCATGTTCACATCTAGCACATACACAAAATGATGAAGAGACCAACCCAATATTGAAGCTCAAGCATGAGCTTGTAATCCCAGACTTTGCCACCTACGTTATGCGCAAAGGCGCTACAGGCACCAACACAACAGCTCGATATCCACTCATTATTGGAGAAGTCAAGGCATTTGGAGAGTTTTCAGATATAGATCTGAAACACAAGTGTGTCTTTTGTAAGATGCAGTCACAATGCCTATTGTAGGCACTCATGTGCCTCCATGAGCATTCCGAGCTGACACACATCCACCTTCTCCTTATTGTGGAGAAGAGGTTCAATATCATCGAGGTGAAACACCTGGATAAAATGCCACAAACCAAGGAAGATTGTAAATGCTTCCTCAGGAATTCCACAAATGAGGGTATTCTTGTGTCTCCAGAAGTTCTGGAGAAGTATCCTTTCTATGTTCCTGAGGGTTTCACACTCCTTGAAACCTCTGAAGCAGGTGTTAGCTTCAATGCTAAAGCCTGGGAGACAGTGGCAAAGGAAGGTGGTCTGGACCTAGACTTTACTGGGTTTGTATCTTGCTGATACAATTTGATGTACCTATTTGTGTACCATAAGATAATGCACTCACTCACCAGGGAAATATCTATTCAGGCTAAACTTTTTGTCCTTATGCGTACAGAAGTTGACCTGTCATTTTCACTATGCTGTCGCATACCTTGAGCACTAGTCTTTGTAAGTGTTCAGACATGGAAATTGAATGTGTTCACCCAAATTGTATATGAGAAATAAAATATATTATTGTTTGTCAAATATGTGGCAGAGCATAAATACAGTCGATAGAATGGAATATGGAGGTTCATGCTGGAATATGCATGAGGCTACATAAAATACATGTCAGACTATGCAAGAATCAATGAATTTTACTTACCAGAAAAGCAGATGAAAATATAAAGCAGAGGTCCAATTGTTGGCATTGGACATGGCAGAGCATAAGCATGGTCAATAGAATGGGATACAGAGCATGTTCAACAATGCTGGAATGTGCATGAGGCTATGCAAGACACAGTTATTTACTCATCAAAAGGGACAGACAAAAACATACTGTTGGTGTCAGTGATGGTGACAGTGACAGTGACAGCAATGGTGAGCATCCCATCCCATAGGGAACATGTAGAAGTAAGAAAAGACCCAGTTAGAACTATAGGCGCCACATCAGCAACCAATGACAATGCCAGTGACAGGAATACTATACCCTATTTGAAATTTCAGATTCAGAAACATGTAGACTAAACAACTTACACCACAGTGGAGGCAGAGGCAGAGGTTCAAGCTATGAAGAGCTTGGTGGAGAGGATAAGAGAGTAGTGTCACCATCATTGACTGTAATAGGGAGAGAAAGTAGCATCCTGAGCAAGGGGCAATGAGCTAGCAGGAATTGAGCTCAATTGTGAGTGCCATGTTGACAGCAGCGACAGCAACTTACCAAATAGACCACATTAGCATGGAGAAGAGACACAGCAGTAAGGTGAAGAATCACCAAATGGCATTTGGATTGCAGGAGATGTTGGTGGAGATCAAAATGCTGATGGTGATGAGAGGGTAACAGAGACAGAGAGAAAAAAGCACATGCACCTGATGGAATTCCACATAGGGTGATCTGACATGGCTGCATGTGACAAGCCGGGATCACCCAGACTAAAAATGACCACCCCTTGCAGTGTTGCCATACATTGACTGTACATTGATCATACAGTACATATTATCTCAAGTAAAATTCAAAAGTATTTACTACTGAAAGAATGGGAGTAAAAATGAGATGTATTTTAGGAATAAAAATCTGAATAAAAATGAACTGAATTCTCTCGACTATTTACAACATGAATACTTATTGTTTCAGAGCAGCAAGGGGGGTGCAGCATTGCAAGAAAGTACACAGGGTACATTCACAAATTTTGGCAGCTCTCCCTCTAAAAAGGGAAATTTCCCACCATGTGATGAATTAAATTTAGTTCACCACACTCTGTTTGACCTCCTAGATGTTTTGATACCTTATTTCAACTATATTCTAGTGTAAGGAACCCACCTAAAGCATTCTAGAAGATACTATGTGACATGTCACTGGCTGTGACGTCACAGACTCCGAGCCATATACAACTCAAAACTGGCTGTATGAGGAGTTTAGAGCTTAAAATGAGGACTCTATTGCTCTTTGCACAGTTTAAAGGTCTGTAACTCTCAAGAATTACAAAAACAACCATGGGGTTGAAAAAAAAGTTAACAGCCCTTTGGGGGGTACCCCTTCCCATCCCTATTGACAACATTTTGAGCTTATTGTATACTTTTGCATATTAATATCATTTGAAAGCTAGTTGAAGCTCAAAAAACAATAACAAATGTTGACCGTCACATTTTGGGATGATGATTGACGATACTGACAGGCACCTTTTGTGGGCCAGATTGTGCTACTGTGTTATCTGGGGCCACCCTGATCATTTCTACTGAGCAACCTTACATTTCTACTCATCATGGCTAATAATCCTTGCTTAGAATTACTACACCATCTTGGTACCTACTTGAGATCACATGCAAATGTGGCCAAACTTCAAAATAAAGACTAACATGTTTTCAATAAGTAAATACAAAGCATGTGAGCCCTGGAGGCTCTTATATGCCCTGCCTGAGAGCCCTTTTCATTGATAATTTTTTGACATACAATAAAAATTTAACCTACACCCCCCCCCTTGGTAACTCTGCTAGAATACCATTTAAAAGTGACATATAAATATGATTTTC
>QLOY01016440.1:0-10000 GCA_003313965.1 Megacollybia marginata
GTCACTGAAAAACGATTAGACACCGTAACTGACAGGTCCAGAATCGAAACGGACATTTGCAATATAATGGCAAGGCGAGAACTGCAAGGCTCAGAAAAGCAGAGGCGAAACCTAAAGTAAGAAAACGCATTATTCAAAGTTTGTGATTCACAGAATCGTTTTGGTGAGACCAGCTGGGGATACGGGGAGATTCGGGAGGGAATTTTATACCTTGCCAATCAATCGGCAAATTGCAATCAAGTGTTTCAGTCCACGTGCACCATGACCGGGACCACCGTTATAAAAGCAGGGAGAGGCGAATAGCTTTAAGCCAGCCTACCTACGCACACAGCGTGATCTCGGTATCCTCGTGTATCTTGGTCTAGCGAGTACAGGCTGCGTCAAACCCGCTGCGAGTCCATTTGATTCAACGGTCGGCCGGTCGGACCGGCCCCAAGTAAAGTCTAGTCAGCAGGCGCTTGCTTGACAATGCTAGGCAACTCATAACATTCAACTTTTCAGTAGATCCAGCCATGCAAAGGTTCTCTACCTCTCGAGTAGGGCTCGAGTACCTCCCGCGCGACGTTCCGGCTATTTGGTTCATCAAAACTGTTTCATCGTGGTCTTTCGCATCATCACCAAACGAAACTTTTTCCTCTTCTTGTTCTGCCAGTGAGAATGGAGATCAGCAAATGATAGGAAGTGACAGCAGCTTACGAGTCGGACTTTGCAAGGGGCCCAAAGGACTTTGTGAGGCGACACACTGCCACTTGACTTTGTGATTCAGCACGCTGCCACTCGACTTTTGTGAAATGCTACTAGTAGCCTCTATATCCTACGCTCGAGATCCTACAAAGAAGAGATAACGACCTTCACATTCCCATAACAATCCGCATCCCTAAGCGCAACAAAATGTTCAAGTTCATCCGCCAGAACTACCTGATTCTCCTCCCATCGATTGATAATCGCAGCCGCACAAGTCAACCTATAACACAAAAATCCTAGACGATTCTCTTCAAAACTCTTCACGAAAGCAAATCCGTCCGAAACCGTTAATTTAGTGGACTCGATTTTCAATCGGTTCAAGTCGGGGAATAGTCCAACCCAGCGAGGCAACAGAGAAAAGTTGGGCTGTTCTTTGGTGAACCAGAAGATAATGTCGATCTGGGGTATTTTTGGGAATCGTAGACCATCTTCGAGCCACCACCAGGGCTGTGCCCAAAGATCGGGAACAGCGCGATCGGTAAATCTAAACGTGAGACGAGACAATGCTGGGTGGTCTGAGATGAGGTGAAGTAGCTTGATTATCTTTGCTGCCATTTTCGTTGGTCTGTCGAATTCTAGAGAAATTGTCATCAAGCTAGGTCTCCTGCATTTCGACAGGAGAGGTAATACAATAGATGGAGAAGCTGATAGCGATACTAGATATGGAAGTGTGTCCGGAGCGACAACGGTGGTGCTGCTCCAATGACAGCCATAAAAGTGCAAGTGTGTGATGAAGCGGTGTTTTGTAATGAAAGATGAGACATCTCGAGCCGATAGATTGGGAGATGACAGAAAGAGTGTCTTCAAGTAAGGAAGACGCAACTGCTCCAGCATAATATTTAGGTCGGTTCCGTCAAGAAACAGGTTGGTAAGCCTCGATGAATTGGCGGACTGGATAAGCCAGTCATGGAATCTGCTGTGAATATGACCAACACTGCGGAAAAGGCTCATATGGGTGATGCTTTTAAGTGGAGGAGAAGAGATGTGAACAGTGTTGGCCCGTCTGCAGCGAATCTTGTCAAGATATGAGAATTGCAGCGTTTCGCAATTCTGGAGGCACGCCGACCCTAAAAGATGAGACAATGTGCTTGAAAACGCTTTTGGAGCTGCATGCGAGGTATTTAGAGGGAATCGGATCTCAAAACTTTGCACAGAGCCTGAGGGTAACATTCTCAGGTAGGCATGTAATCGCGCTACAATAGGCCCGTCTGGCGTGTCGAAGCATGTTGTAATGTAGGTAAAGCGAGGGCATGAGACGTCCAAGAGTAATGCGTTTAGAGTATCCAGGGCACTGCTGCCTAAGTATAGTAGACCTTCGTCGACATTCAAATCGACGAGCTTGTAAGATTGCCGTAGACCCACAGCATTCAGCCGTTGGCAGAGCTTCGCTAAGGAAAGGAGGTCGCGATGGCCTAAGTGTTCAAATATCTTGTACAAGAGCTCAGTAGGAAGATTGGTGAGCGATGTCGAAGGTTCTATCATACTTGAACCTGTGACCTGTGACGCAGGCGTGGGCGTGACACTTTCATTTGGAAACTGCTGACTCAGTACTTGCCATCCGAAGATTGCAACGATTAACTCTGGATGAAAACATACTGTCATCCCTGAGAAAACTGGGTCTATATGCTCAACGCTCAGCTTTGACAGCTGATGATCGATGATCGATGAAGTGTGCCCTTTTCAATACGGGTATCAGTTTTGATTCCGGACCGAATCCTTCGCATTGACATGAGCTTCTTCAACATTCTAACTTCTGATATCTTGATGATAGGACCATTCTTTTGTTTGTGTACTCATCTACCTAATCCCGACTGCTACTCAAACCATTGTGGTAAGTGCTGGTTCTTAAACGCCTCAAACACAGTTTCTACGCCCGTAGGGATACACAGTCCGTTCCAAGATACAGAAAACATTCAGTTTCTCATGGTACGTTATAGCATCCGAACTTGAATCCTTAATATGCTCAATATGGGACTAGGCGAGGTTGTGCTGACATTTGGCTGACATGCTGTGGAACTCCGACGCATCATGCACTGAGGCATAAAATAGACCGAAGGCGCAGTAAGTACTAAAGATCTTATCACATTCGTATTCTGCTTTGCCGCCTCGAAATGGCCAACGAACAAAATTTCGCCCATGAAGCCATCAGCCTTACTAACCTTATTTCATCTACCGTCCAGACAATCATTAAAGAATATGCTGCTGCTGGGAAACAGCTTCCATCTCTCAACTCCGTCATCCCGGGACCATTTGATAGACCGGAAACAGCAAGCGACGGTCTGTTGAAAGCAGTACAAATTATCGAAGCCGCTTGCGCTCAACTGACTTCACTCGTTGCCAGTCCCGGCCATACAGTCATCAATGTGAGAATTCCTCCCATCTTTTGCGACGATCAGCTCAAGTTTAACATCATAGAGAGCTTTCGAGGTCAGCATTGCTCCGTGTTATCCACCAGTAAACTCAATGTAAACCCTCAGCACCTGGAACCTGCCTGTTTTCGAGTCGTCATAAATGCAAAAATCGCGGATATATTAGTCGATCATCCTACAGGTCTCCATGTAAAGGACCTGGCTGCAACATCCGGTCTTGAACTTGGGAAGCTCCGACGCATTCTCAAGTTTCTAGCCACGAAACACTGTTTCAGAGAAGGTAGGATTGTAAACTTGTGATTACGATGCTTACAGTAATGCTTGGGCAGTAACACCCGATGTGTTCGCTAACAATAGATTGAGCATGAAGCTACTTTCGACTGACCCACTAGCCTCCATGGTTTGCTATGTGTAAGTTTGAAGGCGTATATTGATGTTTTTATCACGGTACCCCAGGACAGATGAAACCATGAAACCTGCTGCATATCTGGACGAAGCACTCACGGATCCTGACTTGGGCCATTCCGATCTTCCAGAAGGCGCTCCGTACTTCTTTCTCAATAAGACTCACCTCTGGGATTTCTACAGTCAAAGTAAAGTAAGCAAACTTGTCTGGTCAACATAATTCTATGCTCATCTTGCACGACAGTTTCATAGTGGTGTAATTTCGACTTGGTTCTATCCATTTCTCTGATTCTGATACATCAATGTAGCGCTTTGCACAGGCTATGGTGGGATGGGGTGATATTACTGGTAAAGGAATGCTCCCAAGAAGTATATCGACCATCAATCGAGGATTTGCACACTGATCATTTCCTAGTTTATCCGTGGGGGAATCTGTCCAAAGACTCTGTGATCTGCGATGTTGCAGGGGGGAATGGCCACAAAGTCCTTACTCTCCTACAACACTTCTCAAAATTCAAGGCCGTTGTTCAAGACGAAGCTTCAGTTATTACGGAGGCAAAAAAGGTTGGTCATGCGTAAGTATGAACTGGATCAACACACGAGTCTCTGTAGTTTTGGAAGATCGAAGCTCCCACACTCGTTCAGAATGATCGAGTTCGATTTATATCTTTCGATTTCTTCGTTGATAGCCCTGTTGGTGATTGCGATGTGTACTTTGTCAGTGTCGCCTTCTGTGCACGAATATCTCACTGAAGTCTCCTTCAGCTTTCTCGTATCTTGTTCGTGTTATATTGTTCAGCCGTGAGCTTTTGTTCATCAGATACCAGACACGATTGGTCTGACGAGAAGTGTGTCATCATTCTGAAGAATGTACGCAATGCCATGAAGGCGGGGAGTAAGCTAATGATCAGTACGTGATTCCCCTCTATCCCTACCTTTCAACAGCGTTCAACATGATGCACGATACAGATGATGTCGTTGTTTCACCTGGTGTCCGCGTAGGGGAGGACTCTAAACTCGACCAGGTAAAGTTTAAATGTTAAGGCTGACGGCTTAAAGTCATTTCGGTACTGACACAAACTGTAGGCACCCGAACCTCTTTTGCCAAACTACGGTATCGGTCGCATCCGTTCTTATTACACGGATATTATGATGATGGCAGTGTACAACGCCAGAGAGAGAACACTCGATGAATTCATCGAGCTTGCGTGAGTCCGAGTTACACACTTCAAAGTTTGGCCACGATTGAACTCATTTACGCAGAACACTTTGTGGAGGTCTTAAATTTGAGAATCATTGGGATGGTGGAGAACTTGGACTGGTGGAATTTGTTGCAGTTTAACTCGAGTCCGATGTTTGCGAATTCCTGACAGGAAGCCAACGTCGGTGCACATGAAAAAAGAATTCTGTACTCACTACAAACTGCAAATTCTCTAAGGCCAACTCCAAAAAGGAACGTCACGCTAAATCACTCAAGCAAATGCCAGAAAAAATGTTATCAGATCAATCTCCAAATGAATCCTCGTTGATGTCAGTGAACCCCCATTCATCACGGTGGTGTACACCATCTACATCAACGTCGACACGAGAGATAGAGATAAGCTTGTAAGTAATTGCTGCTGTTATGAATCTGACCCGATCGGTGATTCGGACGATGATCCTCCCTTGTCTGCTGTTTCCTTCTCGTCTTTCGCAGGTTCGGGTACTCGACGACAACGACGTCGAAGAGGGAGCCGACCTCTGAAAAGGGTTGCACTTGACATCCCCGCAAATCGAATGGTATACATAGTAGATAACTAAATTATGTTCTTGGTGTTGTAGCAGTTTCGAAGTAGACCCGTTTCTTGAGCATCTTTCGTCGGGGTGCTCGTGGAGTATGCTCGCAACGACTGAATTTGGAGGATTTGTCTACATGTACAGATGAACAACGCGAAGTTTCAACTATGGTAATGAAAAAAAAGGCTGAATGCGGACCATATAAGTACCTACCTCTAAATGTAATCTCCTTGTTGCATCTTCCCGATATGGATATCACTGCCAAGGTGATTCTGTGACTGCATGGGTTATCTGATAGGAGGACTGAAGGAGCACCATTACACCTAAGCCAGCCAGTTTAGTAAATGTCCTCCCGCAAGGTTTGCAAGCAACTGTTGCACATTAAGTGAGATGAGAACGGGAAAAGCCAAACAGCCTACAGGTTGGTGGGGTTTCACCTCCATGTGCCCGCGCCAAGTGGTCCTGCAACGAGTTATTTAGTCAGCAAAGCGGATTGGAGGATTCGCACCATCAACTTTCCCTCAGGTATCATCCTGCATCTAGTACACCAACGACGAGCTGGACGGGAGCAAGTGGAGTGATAAAGCTCAATAATGGTTCATGTTACTTACCATGATAGTTCTGATAATGCTCCTGTAATATTGTCAACAAATTGTCAATCATTTATTAGAAGTAGAAGAGGTTGCAGTACACTCAGCTGGTCAGTGGGGACCACTTTTCTGTCAGAACAAAATGTACATGTCGTAGTAGCAACTGCACAGACATCAGCAATGAAGCGATACTACCGAGTACAGCAGACTAACAGGGCTGGGGAGCAATGGCGTGGAAGTTGGACGACAACCCACGAGTCGAAGCACCATGCGAGTGACTTGATTCAGCGACAGCTTGTCCATGACCTTGGCCAGTCCCATATTCTATGCGAGATTGGGTCTTAGTGAAACAAAGATCAAGCGAACTAAGGATATGCATACGCTGCAGGTTTGTGCCGGAACTAGCATCTGTATTTGGCGCAGGACGCGAAGATCCTGAGGCTAGAAAGCACGCAATAAGCATTACTGAGGACAACGGGGGGTACGAGCACTACCGGCGGATGCTTGAGATGCAGCCTGAAGCAGTCTCAATCGTTCTTTCTCTCTCGCTGCGAATTCGGCCGCTAGGCGTGGGTTATAACCGATTGCACTTGGGTCAAGTGCGCCCGAAAGTTCTGAATATGTTGATTCGGATCGGCTGCTCAAAATCAGTAATCAAAGAACAAAACTGAGAGTGGCGCTCACCGAACCAGCGATTCGACGGGAAAATCACTGAAAAACGATTAGACACCGTGACTGACAGGTCCAGAATCAAAAACGTACATTTGCAATGGCAAGGCGAAAACTGCAAGGCTCAGAAATGCAGAGGCGAAACCTAAAGTAAGAAAGCGCATTATTGAGAGTTTGTGATTCACAGAATCGTTTTGGTGAGACCAGCTGGGGAATTGGGTGATTCGGGCAAGGGGCTCCCGGGATTTGAATTTTATATATCATCTCCCAACTCGAAGCTTTTCATGCCTAGGATCATGGAAATGAAGGTCCGAAGTGATCAATCTCAGCCGTTAGAGAGATAGAAGGTACCCCAAAAGTGTGACTTTTGAACGTGTTACAGACTATATATGGTATGTGACAGTGGCCATGTGCACCTGCTTAATTGGTAAATCGTGCTGGATTGGCTTGATTTCACTTATACATAAAGAGAATGGCTATATAACCTGTTCTATGAAGGAATAAATGTATTGGAATCAATTGCTGTTGCCTTAGAGGTCAAAGACTCGAAGGTTGGTAACGTGGGCAGGTCATCACATGATCAAAAAGTTGCCTATTTTAGTAGATAATTCCCACCATGGTAGGTAGGTACCCCTCGACCTCGACCTTATTTTGTAAACCAGGATGGTGTGTAGCATTTCAATCCCGGGAGCCCCTTGGATTCGGGAGGAAATTTTATACCTTGGCAATCAATCGGCAATCAAGTGTTTCAGAATCCACCGGGCAACCACCGGGACCACCGTTATCGGAACGAAAGCAAGCCTAAGCAAGCTGTTGCAATGTTGTTGCAATGTTGCTATTGAAATCCACCTGCGCTCACAAAGAGCAAGGTCAATGACCTCGGTGGACCTAATTACGTAGTTCTAATATAGTATCTACAACAGCTCAGAACGGGTGCATCAAAACCCCCCAAGTAAAACCTCTTTGAGGGAAAACCTTGGTTAGGGAAAAAGCTACCGTCTGGCACGTCGAAAGAGAAACATATGGTAGGGTAATTACTCGGAATCCCTTGTATTGTATGATTTGATCAACTTGAGGCTTTAAGCCTATGATGTCCGACACTGAGGGGCTACTCATCGAAGAAGATCACCCCAAATTCGACCAGCCAGTCGTATTGCAGCTGTATGCCAAGTGGTATGAATACTGCTGCGAAGTCGTTCTTTTTTGAGGTAGGACATATTGAGGCCAATACGGTGGCAAATTTCAGTTCAACAATGATATCCTCAGCCAAAATTCAACCTACAACGGTTTTACATTCACCATTCCACAAGAAGTAGGGCGTTGGCGAAGCTGAGGCTCTCGATGACGATGCTGGCGATTCAAACTCCGTGTTACCGCTTACCCAAAACAGTTGCAAGATGCACAGCGTCAGCGCATCCTCACCTTTTTCATAGATATATGTGCCTGCAGTTGCGCCAATGGCCCAATGCCAATAGGATCCCCTGAAAGTGGTAGATAATGTTAGATCCAAAAAGACCAAATTTGGGGGTGTTTTATCCGAACCATTTTCGGGATTTTTACCCCCTGTTTTGTCCGAACCGGGCTCTAACGTCTCCAAGGGGGGGTGTTTTATCCGAACTCGCGCTCTGGCCTCCAAAATCGCCAAAAAATCGCCAAAAAGCTTCAAAAAAGCTCCTAGCACGCCAGGAGGTCTAAATATACACATCGAATAGTATTGTATGCTTAGCACAACATAATAATGAATTACGACTGTATATGGTCTTCCTTTTGCCTCTTGCGGAACTGATTATTTCTAAGCTGTCTCTGAGCATTACTACCAGCAGGTGTCTAGTGAATATATTAGTAGGAGTCACGGTAGACAATTCCGGCCGATTCTGGGATCGATTCTTCAGTCGATTCTGACGACCAGAATCGGCCAGAATCGTCACATACTTTGACCACCTCAATTCTGCCCTTGATTCTGCCTTCGATTCTGATCATTCTGTATCGTCCATAATTGTATATTTGTCATCATTTATTCCTTCTCACTCCCATTTATGCCGGCCAGAAAACAGCATTGTTCAACCAGGGTGCTTCAGTTATTCAAGCTGTATCAAAACACAAAAAAAATGTACAATCTACGCCATGAAAAAAGACGACGCCGCCTTCGACAGCTTATAAAACACAACCGACATCTTTTCCTGCACCAGCATTCACCTTCAACCATTTCTGTCGACTGTCTCTCTATCTTATCAGCAGCTTCCTTAGACTCTCAGTCAGATACTGACGACACCACAACCACTGAAAGCAGCAGTAGCAGTGCAGGCACAGACTCCAACTACGAAACCTCCTCCAGCTCGACCTCTTCCATGCATACCGAAGAATTGACAGACCTGCCTGAGTTGCAGCCTGTTACAGATGACGAAGACAGTGATGGAGATGACGGCGATGACGACGACGTTTGGCTTTGGGTACCATGGCAGACTTTCGTTTCTTTCTACTAGGTATGTCGTCGTCGTCGTCGTCGGATGGATGGACACTGGGTGGATTCATGGCCCTCACTGTTAATTTTCTTTTGTGGCTGGCAGTTTTGACCATAGTGGAGAGACGGACGGACACTAGCAAACTTAAAGCCGAACTATATAGTATGATATTATATAATGTGCTATAAACAAAGCCTGTACAGTCGTAAACACTGCACAGAATCGTCTCTTGGCTGAATCGTCAGAATCGGTGAAGCGACTCCAGAGGCGATGAGACGATTCAGCCGATTCTGGCTTGTCAGAATCGGCATCAGAATCGGAACCAGAATCGGCCCAGAATCGGTAAGAATCGTCAACCGTGACTCCTACTATTGCTACAAAATCAAGGGGTAACTGGAAATAAAAAGTCAACACCAGGGGTACCCGTGAGAAGTCACACTGACTAAGTACAGTTGCTATGTAAGTCTATCACACTACTATATAAGGTAATGATCACGTGGAGGGAGGGTCAAAAACTGCCAGGGAAATTTTTGGAAAAGATGCAGAATTGCTCAAAACACAGAAAACAAATAGGCAAAATTTTCTTTCCATTTTCGGCAGTGTAAGTCAATTATCTGGCTAGATAATGGTTGGACCAGTCTCGGACCATCACAGCTGAATTGGCAAGGCCTGATTACCCCCATTTTCGACCTTGGGTACTTTTCTTGAGTTCCGGTTACCCCTTGTACAAAATATACACTATGCTTGTCTGAGTTCGACCCTCCATAGGTGCCCTTTTTATCCGAACCTCGCTCTGGGTTTTGCCTTCGGCGGGCCTCTTTTATCCGAACTTGGCGTGGGCGTTTCAGGATTTTGGGGGGGGTGTCTTGTCCGAACTCGGATCTGACACCTACTACCACTTTCAGGGGCACCTGACTAGCCTGTCCTGAGGACCTAGTTAGATAGGATAACATAGCAACGTCATCTAGCCTAGTTAGATCAAAAC
>QLOY01016447.1:0-70486 GCA_003313965.1 Megacollybia marginata
CAGAGGCGTTCATAGGACCGTGGTGACCTGAGTAATCACAAAATCTCATTCATTGGCGAACCCAAAGGATAACCGGAAGTCTCCGGAAGTCTGTCTCGTTTGTGGCGCAACTTCCACGTCAAGAAAGTCGCATGATCATATGACATTTCTATAATTACAGCCTACATAGTCTTACTATATTTAGATGAAGGCCTGCAATGCATGCCTATCATAAACATTCTTCCCTTCGCTCAACTCTCCAAGATCAGGATAGAAGGGCACTAGAGCGTCCGCTGCTCCCAGATACAACGTGTTGTAGACCCTCCAATACACCTCGCGGACCTTGCGCGCAGGATGGAACAACCCTTGCATCACATAACTCAGCAAGATTCCAGGTCCCAACGTTACCCGCATGGCTTCAACAGCTTCCAATACGGCCCCGATGACGTGAGGAGATGTCTCGAAGCAGTTCGGCCATACTAGATTCATCAAGTGCATCATCGAATCTTCGCAGCCCAACCCTGCGACACCCAGAGCAAGATGTTTGACAATAGTACTAGCCGTCTGACGATGCACTAGATCTCTGTCGGTCAATGCATCCTCCAGTAGAGTGACTACCGAATCAACATAGAATGCGCTCTGTGGGCCAACATATTCAAACACGAAAGCCAGAGCTTTGAGACATCCCGTTCGGACATTCAGCTCGGCCGTTCGGTATTCGTTGAGGATCGCAGGGATACAGGTGAATGGACCGCAAGTCTCAGCTACAATCGCAATCGCAACTGTACTGCAAACACGACTTTGACGCTCTTGCACACGAAGATTGGTAAGAAGAACCGACAAAACGTCCTGGGGACCCAAACTGGCAGCAATATAACCGAAAGAGTTCACTGCAGCCCGACGAATTGCCTTTTTGTGCGCCTTCAGCAGATCAAGAAGCTCGAAACAGATCCGCATCCACTCTCGAGCAGGCACAAACTCCGCACCACGATCAGCAATGCGTCCAATCAAATTGATGGACGCTTCTTGCACTTTTTCGTGTCGATTGCGAAGGATAGGTGTCATACGTGGCACTAAAAATTGTAATGTCAGTCTCATTGCGGTTCGATGATGAAGAACAACTCACAAAGATCTTTCACGGGCGGGTTCATCTGAGTCATACCGACAACGTTGGTGATGGCACCCAAGGCAGCAATGATACTTCCCAACGTATCAGGATACTCCTCGCCAAGCTGTTCAAACAGCACGAGTCCCAACTTGCTCAAGAGCTGATCCTCACCGCACTGTTTAATGACAACAGCAAGCCTAGTGGTTAAATCAGCAGCCTGTTGACGAACCTTGGCACTCTTATTGTTCAACCGCCACAGAACGGTCGAAACAATTTGCGTGAGGTACGGCTTGACACGAGTACCCAGGGCGTTGACGACAGTGCCAAAACCATCCAACATCACTTGATCCTCCGTGGTCTGCTCTTGGAACGCGTAAATGATTCCATCGATGAGCCTCGCCTCCAATCTCTCATCAATATCAGACGCTCCCAGAGCCTGAATGACATTAGTCATTGTCTCCATGACCATCTTTCTGTACGGCTCCGCCTCGTCTTTCAGCTCATTCACGACCCTGTTGCAAATCTCCGCAACCCCCACTTTTTGTGCCAGCTCGACAGTGGTCTCAACGACCTGCTTGTAGTTCCTCCTGTCGAGCGCCATGCGACGCACCCAGAAGGACTTGAAAAAGTCGGGCAGGATGTCGTGCTTAATATACTGGGGTGTGACACCTTCCGTTGCTGCACACTGTTTGACTACCTTGAGCACAATCTTCTTCATCTCCTCGTCTGACGTCTGGAACTCACGAATAAGAATCACCGTGACCTCTTTGGTGTAGTACGAAGCGTACTCGGGATCCATCAGAGGGATAATGAACCCGATGGCTTTCAAGAAAGCGGCGAGACCTTTGCCACGATGAAGACGAATACCCAACCAGAGCGGTTTCAAAACGTTGTCAAACGATTCGATACCGTAAGGAGCTGCAGCTTCTGCAAGGGCAGCAAGTCCAAGAGCTGTCATTGTCCTTACTTTCTGCTGCTCATCAGAAAGCCCATGTGCAATACAGTCGACGAGGTTGCGGAGGTGGGGAAGAACGGCACAACCCATCATGATAGCAATCTGCTGGACAATACGAATACCTGTGTGTCTGGCTTGCCACGATTTTTTTGATCGACAGACGGCTTTGAGGAAAGGGAGGAGGGACGGAATGCCGAGAGCAGATGCGACGACGGAAAATGCACGGGCTGTGGTGTTGCGAACGTACTCGTCCGCATGATCAATATCTGGACGCATGGTCGAAATCATGTGAGCGAGACCGGCAGCTTTGGAGAGGTTGGAGATAATCTCCCTGCCCTCGACACGAGCATAGTAGTCTTCGTCGATAAGAAGAGGCTCGATGACAACGAGAATCTTGTGGACGTATGGACGGACGAGATCGTCAAGTTTGTAGAGGACCCGATCGATGACTTTAACGAGTAAGTGCCGTTCCTGATCTTCGAGAGTACGCTCCATGAGCAAAGGAAGAATTTTGTCGAAAAGAGGTCCGGCACCAAACTCGCGAGCCTTGTCAGTGATTTGGCGAAGAGCTGTTTTACGAACAGGAGGAGTACCGTTTTTGATTTTGAGAAGGAGACGCATGATCTTTCGTTCCTTCATCTCGTCCACACTAAGTAAGGTCTCGTCGTCTTCGTTCAAAATAGCCTTGAAGTACTCTGCGTCTTCCGCCTTAAAGAAGGCAAGTGTCCCGACACCTGGAATTTCAGTGGGAAGGTTAGGAGCAAGTCCTGCGGCAGCAGCCACTGCAGCGGCGTCAGAACCTTCCGCTATCTGGAAACCACCAACCTCATTAACCGGTGGTAAGAGATGTTTGGGCCTGGTAGAAGGCGCATAACCAGGAGGAGCGGGGACGATGGAGTAGCCGGTTGCAGGGAGCACGGCATCAAGTTCCTCGTCTGTGAGGTACCTATTGTGCGCATTGTCATGGGAAAGGCCTGGGGCGTTCATGATGATAGGGACCATTGGAATGTTTGCCCCGGCTGCTGCAGGAGTCTGATCCCAACGAGACTTTTTAGAAGACGGGGTCTCTTCAGCAGCTGGCGTGGCATCCCAGCGAGACCTTCGTTTCTTTGGCGCAGCATCCTCGAGAGCCTCTTTGCTCCATTCACCCTTATCTGTCTTGTTGGGATCAGCATTTTCATCGCCCTCTACGTCCCAGCGACGCTTGCGCTTTGTGCCTGAGAGGGCCAACTCCTTTGCAGCCTCGAGTTCCTTTGCTACATCCTCGAGTTCTGCGGCAGGGGGAGTCTTATCGAGATCCATTTTCATTTTACCTTCGTCCCGCTCTTGTCTTTCCTTTTCCTGGATCGCACGCCTGACACGAGCTTCCTCTTGCTCAAGCCTCGCAAGTCTCATGGCATCTTTGTAGCCACCCTCAACATCAGCACCGTCCTCTGACTGTCTGAATGCATCGGCACTTTCAAGCCCAACACGGTCAAATCTGCGGTTGTGATAGTCCGACTGCCGGGCTGCAATCTGACGCTTTGAAGCTGTCTCTTCAAATGGATCAAAGTTGTCTTCTTCTGCAAGCTCTGCAAATTCCTGCAGGACATCCTTAGGTGCCTGGAATGAGTCGACAAGTCTTGGAGAATTGGGTGCCGACATGGCAGAAGAAGAAATGAATAAGTGTCACGTGGCTACAAGTTCCGCTTCTATAACTTATTCTATTGATATTTTACAATGTAAGGCGACTTGTGTGCTATCAAGAGATTGATAAAGGGCCTTTAGAAATAATGTGTCGATTCCCAGAAAATTACGTGACACATCCATGCCTTCAACCTCCGTCTTCTACGGCCCAGTAATCAATCCAGTAAGTGTGAACACTTACCAGGCACTTCCAAGGTGTCTACTTGCTGTCGGAGCCAATGGAAACATTGATTGGATGGTCGATGATGTTCCTGGTTCGATGATCCAAGAAGCGTTGGCTGAGAAAGGATGGGTCGATGCCGACGTATATGACCTCAAAGACGGAGAATTTCTTATGCCTGGCTTCATTGATACGCATACAGTAAGTTCTAAGTTGGAAAAAAATGTATTCATCCTCTCCAGCATGCCCCGCAAGTTCCAAATATTGGAAGGCAAGTCGTCGAATCTACGGTCAATAGACGGCTAACAGTGCACAGCGGTCAGCAACATGAACTGTTAGACTGGCTCAAGCATATAACGTTCCCAATGGAGGCCAAGTTTGCCGACCCTCGACTCGCAGAGCAAGTATACTCGGCTGTTGTGCGACGTATCATAGATTCAGGCGTAGGTATTGCGCATCGTATCATGTCGATACTGAGACCGTATAGACGACGACGTGTTGTTATTATGCCACGCTTCATCTAGAATCCACGCAGAAACTGGCTGACATAGTGCATTCATATGGCATGCCTTCTTTTGTTTCTTAATCATAGACTCACAGTTAAACAGGCCAAAGAGCATTCATAGGCGTGAGTATTCTTGCCATTTCAACTTCATTCTAACGGTTATCAGAAATGTAACATGAACCGCTACTCTCCAGACAACTACATAGAACACTCGCACCAACAATCTGTGGAGGCGACCAAGTCCCTCATAACTTACATCAGATCTCTGGCCACACCCCTAGTACACCCAATCCTCACGCCTCGCTTTGCCATCTCCTGTTCCGAGTCTCTCCTCCAGTCTCTAGGCAACCTAGCATCCTCTGATCCATCTTTACGAATACAAACCCATATTTCAGAGCACGAGTCCGAAGTAGTACTCACCAAGGAACTCTTCTCAAACTGTCCATCCTATTCAGGTGTATATGACTCGTTTGGTCTTTTACGCTCCAACACCATCTTAGCCCACGCCATTCACCTCGAGTCAGAAGACAAGGAGCTTATCGTCAAGCGTAACGCTGGAATAAGCCACTGTCCAACCAGCAACTTCAATCTGAGCAGTGGTATCGCCCCCATCGGAGAATATCTCGATCTTGGTATCAAGGTTTTACAAACTCACCTCTGAATCCTTTTGCGTTTGCTTACTTTTTTTGTCAGGTCGGTTTGGGTACAGACGTCTCAGGTGGCTTTTCAACCTCAATCCTCCAAGCTATCAGAGACGCGAGTATAGCTGCCAAAGTCATCGCAATGCAAAGCAAGGGCTCTTCCAAGACATCAGCTACCCAATTTGCCCAGCATCAACTCTCCATTGCCACTTTACTCTACCTCGCAACACTTGGCGGTGCACAAGTCTGTTGTCTGGAGAACCAAGTCGGCTCCTTTGCTGTTGGGAAAAGTTTCGACGCCTTGCTGGTTGATACTCGCAATCAGCAAGGACGCCCTTGCTTTTGGGGCAGTGATTCCGTTGTGGGAGGTAAGAATACGGATTCGTTTCATGAAATGCTCGAGAGGTTTTTGTTTTGTGGCGATGACAGGAATATCTCAAAGGTTTTTGTACAGGGCAGGTTGATTGGAGGCAGTACACGTTGACACAATTACAGTCTGCGTGGGATAATTCACTTTATTGATAACTAATGAAAGCATTCGAATGTGTTTAACTAGCATGGCGAACGTCGAGAGCATCGAGACTTTGTCCTGACGGCAACATCTGCGTCGGACTGGTTTATCTGTGAATTTTTCACCCTTCATTCGACAGGCCTCCTTCTAGCTTCTGCCGGCAACTTGTCCGACGAGCTCCTTTATCTTTGGGGTTTTTACTCCTCATCTCGTCACGCCAACAGATCCATCCGGCGCTCGCCAGCCACAGGCCGAGTTGTCTTTTTTGCCCACGGAGACTTACTGATCCACCACGACTTGGTGAACCTGATTTGTTTAGCAGAGATCCGTGCCGTGTCCGTCGAGCGGTTAGCGAACAAGCGAAGAAGTTTCGTTTTGAGGCGCGACGGGGAGGGTGGTGGTACCGCGTTGAGAGCCTCTTGGAACGCAGGAGAACAATAGTCGTAACTGAGGTAAGGATTTTGATCGAGGAGTAGTTGAACGTAGGGAAACCCGGCTTCAAACCGAACACGCTCTTTGCAATCCTTTGGCTCTGGTCTGGGAACCCAAGGAGGGGTAATTGTGCCTGCTCGGTGAGCATCCCAATCAACCCCGTCAAAATAGGGGTGTGCTTCTATTGTGCCTATAGGAAGACGCCCGGTTGGTTTTTTGACCAGCATCTAGAGAGGGTCAAAACAGAGACAAAGCAGGGAGTAGCACTGACCTTTCGCAAAAAGTCTTTTGCAGCTTCATCAACGCCATCGTTGGCAAACAACTTGAGTGGGCCGTCGGTGACTTTCCAACCCAACACCTGAAGGTTATCATGCCACCAGGGCAGCCTTCCATAAATCATAAAGTGCATCGTAACAGCCAACGCCCAAAAATCCACGCCGTAAGCATATGGGTGACCATCAAACAACTCGGGTGCCATGTATTCTGGAGACCCACACCAGTGCGAAAGAACATGAGTCAGCTGGCTTATGGGACGGCGGGGCATGTCGGGAGTGTCCTCGCGTCTATAAGGCCAATAAGGCTGAGTAGTGCGCTCTTCCTCGGTTGGAATAGTATCGAACTGATACGAAAGCCCAAAGTCAGCGATAACCGGCTGACCTGATGGGGAGATCAAGATATTCGCTGCTTTGATGTCCCGATGAACAATGCCCATCTTGTGAAGATCTTTGATGGCAAGGATCTGAGGGAGATGAGAAGGCATGACGATATATGTAAGACTGGACTTACGAGCTGGGTCATGTAAAACAGGACACGATCGGGTTTGAAGTGATCGCAGCGGTATATCTCATCTTCCAAAGTTGTAGGGCAAAGAGGCTAGAACGATATGAATACGATGATCAAAATTATGAATAGAGCGCACCATCAATAAATAGAAGTATCTTGTGTCCGACCAGCTTGAGACGAGTTCCAAAAACCCTCGATTTGCTGGGCTCTCAGAAACTGACCGCATTACGGACTGTTCCCTTCTGAGATTATGGACTTGAGGGGTTTGCTTGTACATGGTTTTCAAAGCGTAGACTGCTCGGGTATGCTTATGCTGAACCTTGTAAACAAAGCCAGAAGCACCTCTACCGATATACTTTATGAAATTGAAATCATTGGTGAAGGGAGCAGTGACGGATGGAAAGAGGTCCGAACTATGCATAGATTCGGCCAGCGAAGAGGAGATAGTGAAGGAGGTGGCATGAGAGACGGCAACGTCGACTTCGTGAGAGTTATCGTTAGAGTCATTAGTGTATGAGGTTGTCTACATCATAGATAATTAGAGAGGGGGGGGATAAAGAAACAACTCTCACATTCAAGGTGGATGGTGAAGTTGCGATTTGAGGCGCCGAGATTCTAACAGGAGTCTAAAGATAACTCAGCACTACGCATCATAGTAGAGATAGTCAACTTACATTGACAGGCGACATATCGAGATACGAAAGCAAGAGGAGTGAAAGCAGATTCAGAAGAGCGTAATCGTTAAGCAAAGCACTGAAACAAGATAGCGTTTGGAAGCGTTAAGATGATGGTTAAGAGTCAAGTTGTGGAGAAAAGGGTGCAAGGAGTGGCAGGAATTTATATGCCATGGAAGGGGGCAAAGTGATCGAATTTCGGAAGGATGATCTGGAGTAAAAAAAGGAGTTCAGAGTCATTAACACGGAAAAGGCAGCTATTGATCTGTGGTGGCTGTGAGATCGCGGAGGTCAATGAGTCCCAGTGCTCGACGCGACTGCTGTAAGTGATGGCACGAGATCGAGTTATAGTGGCCGGGTCACGGGACTACATCAAAAAATTCCAAGCCTGCTTCTGACAGTCATGTACGTGCATTTCTTTTTTTCCCCAATGATGATCTCCTTGCCGCCCCAGTCGTAGCCCTGCGCTGACGAACGGCACGAGCACTACAGCCAAACAATGTGCAACTCTGACTTTGCCTCTAATTCGATCGATCGTTTGTGCTGACTACGTTTACCAGGATGGGCCTCCTGATATTTTGCTGGTAAGTCGGTGCTCCTCTAAAATCCAAATGATGCGAACACACCACGTTGTCCAATGCCAGTGGTGATGCGGATACGTTTACAAAAAACTAAGAACAGCCATCTGAACGTTTTCTTGCAATGTGTTGCTTTTGGACCCTTACTGACTGTAATTGCAGAATGAACTGTTATATATCAGTGTAGCATGTATGATAGGATACAATTACAAGTCTTCATGCAATTTTGACCGAGTTGTTTCAACTCTGTATGGTCACGTGCCGAACGGCCGCGCAGTGCACCGCCTTGAGCTGTTACAAAAGCACGGATTGATGGCAGCGGACTCTTTGATCTGCCTGGTTGCGTACTCCATTGTTGCGCTGGTTCGTCGAGCTTGAGATTTCAAATTTATTGCTGAATGAATGCCAGGTCGTAACTCTCATCAACACCTTTGGTTCGTTCGATGCTCAGGTATCCACTTTTCTGACACAAGACCAGACTCTTTGCACTATAATGGCCCCTACGAACTTTATGCGTCTCGTCATTCTTGCACTGGCTTGTTGTGTGCTTTCTGTTCATGCTGCACCTACGAGGTTTGTTACGAGGGATACGGATTCCATGGCGTCGTCGATCGACGATGCAAACTCGACTGCAGTTATAGCAAATGAATCCTCAGAGGCAGTCAACTCTACGAATACTTCCTCCCTACAGACGTCTCAATGTGCGCTCACCGAATATAAAGCAAGCCATGCAAATCCACGAGAACCCACCACTTTATGGATAGCAGTTCCGAATACCGTTCATAGAATTGCTGCCATCAGATCAAACAGGATTCCAGTAAAGCATAACGGTGACTTTGGGAGTGAGTTCTCAAACTCTGTTACCAGCTTGGATACTGAACCCTTTTACAGAAGGATCCTATTTCTCGGACACGAAAGATTCAGCAGCTCAAATGGTTTGTCGTGGTAGCACGCACAAGAGCGTCAGAGTCTTTGGTAACGATTGCCTATTTATGCCGAGCCTTCGAGGGCTAACAGCTATTTTCCAAGCTTATGATTGGGATCCAACAGCGATGGATGGCCTCACGTAGGTTCAAGTGCTCTCAAGTCGCTTCTTTTGTTGACCCATCCCAACAGCACCTACATGTTCGGAAGTAGGAATGATCAGTGGAAAACCGTGAGTGTTTGCTACCCTCCCTCCTATTGCATTATCAAGACATCTTCTAGTTCGTTTTTGACCGCAAGGACACAATCAGCAGTGACACTGACATGATCGCAGGGTAAGTCGTGTTATCGTATGCACATCCACTTGTCTCATGTATCGTGTATCATCAGGCCTATCCGACGTACGAGAGTCTCTTGCTTCTAAACCATGCCAATGACCCTTTCCTTCTGCAGAACGACACAATGTCGCCTCGGGTGTATGGCAATACGCCATCCGATCTAAGCGGGCTCTTCAGACTCTCAAGCTGAAGGAGGATTCTGACATTGTGAGGTGTAGGGATGTTTCCGCCACAAAGTCCTGCTAGACAGGACGTGTACAAGTTCCTGTAGGTCATATGTGCGAATTGTTTTATGATTGGCGGCAACTTGCCACTCAAATCTGTGTGCTCACAGGACCTTGGTGGCGTTCTTCTCTGATGGTGGCTTTACAGGAGGAGCCCTGAAATCTGTATACGTGGACTGTGCCTTTCTTTCGTAGCAGTTGCTGCTCCCACCTAATGTCAATGTCAAGCCGCAAAACTTGTCGTGTGATTACATAAAAATACAGTAATTGTTTATGATACAGGAACAGATGTTGATGCTCGTTACAAGTTGAGTCCATCGTAATACAACGGCGTTTCACTTTTCGTTAATCCCATGCCACCAGCTGACGAATCTTTGTAAGGGAGTGGGAGCTTTCCGCGGAGGCTGATACGGTATCAGAATGTAAGACTGTAAGATGATAAGCTTGTTCACCTTGTGATGCAATGCTCCGAGGAAACTTTTGTCATATAGGCCTTCAAGCCAGATCTCGATGTCGGACCAATCTTGTGGCAACGAATGTAGAGTTACTTGAGGCGTAGACTCCTTTTCGTTCCAAGTCTCGACACCCGCTTGCAAAGATCGCAATCTCATATTGTTCTCTAGCTCGGTAACCAATGCGATCGCTTTGAGATTGGCTGAGTCATGAAAGATTCCTCCAAACCGTGAGACATCAACGGATTGTTGCCCGTGTGATATGATCACGCTGAGTAGGTTAGGGAAAGTGGGCACAGTCCATCCGTCGATGAACGGACCAATCAGATGCAGATGTTGCATCTGACCGCAGAACTGTACAAAGTTGGGTCTATGCGTAGACCACGACGAAGGAAGGAAATCCTGCAGTGCGAGTTGCTTGCAAGACTTGAGTTGTGCGTCGGAAGATGAAGACAGAAAAGAAAGGAGGGATTGGGGATGACATGCTAGTGAAATGATATTCGGACAGAAGTTGAGAATCAACTCTGGCAGAGAGATGGAGCAATAGTCCAAAGGAATCATCCAAAGATATTGGATGGATGATCCGATTTGTGGATTGGACTGCACAAACTCGAGAAACGATTCGTACTGGTCCTCGCGTGATAGGACAATGGGGAGAGTTTGCAAGAATTCCCGCCGCACAATGTCTCTCATTCTCCGAGATGTGAGAACGAGAGACCTGTAAGATGACTGGGATACGGTCGCCTCATTCAGAATGGCAATGACCAGCTCCATTGGCAGGTCTTGAAAGCCTACTTTTGGAGTGGACGTACTTGTCCTGGGTGTGGGTTCGATGACAAGATGCTTTCGTGGAGTTGAACGACGAGGCAAAGATTTGCGAAGATGAGGACCCCACCAGCTACAGCCTGCTTTGGGCTGAAGCACGATTAAAGTTTGTATCAAGGTGAAGCAAAGGGATAAGCAGACGAGGGTCGGCATGAGCGGCTATGATCCATTGGTTCGAGTATGGCTCTTTATATAGCTTCATATCCTGGAGGGACTTTTGGGGATTAGTAAATACGTCATGTTGGAAGGAAGTCACGCATCACGCCATCGCGAGACTCACGGCAAAGCTGTTGTTGCCACATTATTTTCAGGATCCGGACGGGCAACTCGCTAAGCGGATGGCACAGGGAGGCTAATAGTTAGTGCTACGTCGTCAGCTTGCACTGTCGGGCTCGGACAGGCTCGGACTCTCATCGTACGGCCTCGGTCACGAACTATAATTCCATCGCAGAAGCCAAGCAGAAGCGATACTGGATTCAGTGGAATCTTCAACTCCAACTTCTTCGGGTGTCACCGACAATCATCGACAGAACAGACTACGCATCCTCATTGACATCAGAAGCAGCCCAGCTAAATTTAGTGAAACCCTGATTCCCAAAAGACTTCCGTGTATTACAGCCCCTCAATGCTATGACTATTAGGCAGCTACCATCAAGACTTTCAAAACCCCGTGCACCTTCTTGCCTTTCATCAATCTATTTTTGCTGCTATAACCGTAGACCTCAATATGGTGAGTGCCTACCAACGTTTGCCGCATGTGGTGTTTCGCTCTGATCATTCGGAGTACCTAAAATCCGTTGACTGCTTTCGGAGCGCTGATGAGTGCCGGTAAGCCCACCATGACTTCTATATTCACAAATGTACTTATCCCCAGGCAAGTGTTTTGCCATTCTCGGCCATTCTTTGGGGCAATCGGCGTGCTAACCTTCTCTCCTTACCAATGTAATGACAGTGACTATGACGCAAAAAAGTGGTACGTCTCCTCTCCTCATCGGAGCCATTACACCTTACTGTTTCTTTCTTTGTCTTGGTTCCGAGTATTCGAAGGTCGAGGGAAGAACCAAACGAGAATTGGATAGTACGTAGCTTTGTTCGCTGGGATGCCGTTGCACCACTAGCAACACACATTCTGTCCATGTGTTCTGATTCAGCGAAGCTCCTTGCACCGTGTTGGTCGTCTCGGCTGTTCTTACTGTTTTGTTTTGTGTGGGAAGCATAGTTGGTGCATGATGCGGCTCGGTAAGGACGAGATCTGACAACGACTACCTACTGACATGTTTAGAGACCTTTGGAGATATGAGAACCTTAAAATATTGATTGCTGTCTCCCTTGTGCCTTACATGTGGTGAGCATCGATCTTTTTCTCTTTTCTTGGTTACATGAACTTGTTTGTGGCTGGTCTGTTATCAATGTCGCCATACAGAAACGTTATTATGTCTTATATCCGTCCAAAACTGTTCCCTGTATCACTTCCTTCCTGTTCTGTCTTCAGCGGCTACTCTGCAATCTACGATCTGCTCAAAGTGGGTTTTTATTTCTCCTTCTGGCGAGGACCATTCTGCTTCTATCTGCGATTTACATTCCCTGATTTCCTACTTGAAACGGCGGGAGCTGACTTTCCTCACTCTAAACCAACAGGATAGCATTGCAATTCTAGCCATTACACCTGCAGAGGTGCCGGGTTGTGCAAGCGGTACTCGCTGGCATTTTGCAACGGCTGGACGTGTTGCTGGTTTTTTTTTCTTGCATTTGTTGCACTGTCCTATGTTTCGGAATCATGACAGACAGTGACCACTCATAAATCCCAGTCCATTTGTTGGAGAAAAAGCAAGTAAACGATTCATCAGTATGATTAGATTGTATGCGAATGTTAGTGTACATCTTGCGCTGAACTCTGACCACCGCCCGGTGCTGCCCAGCTTCTACCCGAGCTAGCATACATGATGTCTGCGGTTGGAAGGTCTTGTGGAGTGTACTTTCCTTCTGGTCCATTTTGGAGTGTAGACCCCATGCCAATAAGAAATGTGGATGTCGGATATTGGACGAGGTGCGCTGGTGTTTTCGTCAGGTATACGCGAAGAAGGGCATCTTCTGCGGCCTGCATACTAGTCAGAAGAGTTGGCCGACGAAATAAATATGCTTACTCGAAACTCGGCCATTTTGAGGGAGCTGCCAAAGCCTTCACCGAGCTGTTCTTCGCCAGAAAATATTCCGACTACAAACACCGGCGAATTAGAATACCGACCCGTCTCCTTGAGCAACCTGCTTGGATTAGATGACGCTCAACTTGCTGACAGGCACCGACCTCGATTTGGGTGGTTCACGGTTGAATTTCTGAACCATTTCTAGCAAGGCTGTTTTCGGGTCGCGAAATTTGATCATTCCGCGTAGGTCTATTTCTCGACTGAGAAAGTATGATTGGACAAACGATCTGGCGGAGGGGAGAGATTTTTTCTGGCACACGAGTGCTGTAATTGCTCTTGGTATTGATGCCAATGCATCTGGATGTAAGAGTGGCGGTCGCGTTGTGGTCCGACGCGTTCTCCGCCATCTGAGCAATGATACAGCACCCATTTCTTGTGCAACACTTGCACAAGTGAGTGGTCCCACTTGAGCGGAGACTGCAGCTTTAAGAACACGTGTAGGGAGGTAAGGATAGGTCGCGTGCAGATGTTCTGTCGCAAACAGACCAAGCAGAGAGTTGCCAATTACCTCGAACTGACTATTTGTCGCGGGCTTTGGCTTGCCAGGGTTGTGTTCCATATAAAAAGGAACGTAGGACTCATGTGTGCATGCCTGCTGTATAAGTTCCGTAGAAGTCAGGACCGACGAGAGACCTATGCGATTCACAAATGCACTCAAAGCCGACGCTGGCGGGGGCTGCAGTTCAGCCCAAGTTTCAGGCTGTACTGGCACCTCCCGAGTAAGAGTTTTGGGTGGAAATTTTGGCAAATGTGCCGTCGACGCTGCTATTGAGCTGAGCAGTCGTTTGTGAACATGGCACATCGAAAATTTGAGAATCTAAATTTAGAATCCCGTGACCGACTCTTTCCTTGCTGCTTTCCAGTTCTGCTTCCAATGGCGGTCTTGTCCCTGCCATTGACTTTCAACAATTCATTCTGGTCTCAAGATTATCGAACGGGTCTTCAGGTTCTGTACAGGAAACTCGAACAGGTACCTATACAGCTCATAATCACAGCCTACTCATCGTCGTCAGGGATGCACAGAGAACGATGAAATTCTTGCCTTCATCAGGGTATATAATGCTCTATTTGCATAGACTGATATCGACTACTCCTAGGCCCGTGCTCATGCCGAAGCTCAGTTGGCTGCTTCGTTGTTCAACAATTCCACGCAAACAGCAGGTCAGTTGATTGATGACTCCGAGCCACAACTAGACATAGCTCAGGGACTGGTTTTGGTGCCGACGACGGTGCTTCTCTTCTTGCAGCTTTTCGGGGTCTTCAGGCCGAATCAGCTGCTCAGGGAAATGTACACAGAAATATCGCTAACGAGCTGACAACACTGGTCGCCGACCCCTTCGATGATTGGGCCTTGACTTGCAAAGTAATTCATTGTATCAGCGCCAAATTACTTGTTTCAATTTGCCTAGGAACGACTTCATCAAAGCAAAGTTGCCCTTTTAGACAACTGGTTGAAATCTTACGAACAGTCACAATCCGACGTGTCAAAGTTGAGAAACCAGTATCTGGCAAAAGTGCGCAAAGCAGACGATGCTGAAGACGAGTATGCAATGCCCGTTCTGGGTTACCTGTCCCTAACAATACCCTAGTGCTAAATTCGCTCCGATCAACAACGGGATCTCTGATTCATATACGACCTCTCCTAGAACTCGACCTGTCGATGGGCGCGCCCCTCCGCACCGCACTGCAAGCGTCTCTGAGCGCATTTCTCAAAGACTCAAGGAGATACAGAAGAAGAGCGTTGGCGTTCTGGCCAGTGATGCTTCCGAGTCGATTCTGGTTGCTGAACCCGGTCAAATGGATGAAAAGGTCGACAAGGGGAAAGGCAAGGCTGTTGAAGGCAGTCCCGTCCTTGATTCGCCACCTCCCATGTCGCCGCCTTTGCCGCCATCAAAGCTTCCTCTGTCCACGCATCCTCCACCTGCTCAGCCACACGTCATCCTGCTTGCAGGATTGGCATTTCCTCCTGCCGCTCTCTCTCAGCTCCTCACACGTGCAGCACACGAGCTGAAGCTGCGTCCTGTCCGTGTGCCTTTGTTGGGTGAATATCAAGATTGTTTCAATGGCGAAGAGTTTGTAGCATGGTTGAATGATAACGTTCCCGGATTCGAAGGGAGCCTGGATCGATCAGAAGATGCGGCCAGAGAACTCACGGAGCGTGAAGGTCTTCTGAGAAGAATTGGCGAATTGGGTAATCAGTTTGAGCACTCTGATGATGCGTTCTATCAATTCCGTCAGAAGGTGCCCGTTTCCCTTACCTTCTTTCTCGGTCTTATACCTTCAGGCCTTCCAACTCGAGCGCAGGGACTCTATCTCATCAGAGCTAGCGGCTTCTCCTACCGTCAAGCCCGACATCCTCAAACGCACCAACAATCTCGTCAATCTAGTCAGTCAAGCTCTCAAAGCAAACGCGAATGGTGAGCCGACTCATCTCAGATTAAGGCATGAGGCGGAGGATGCCGACAAACTCTACCGCACCGCCGCGCGAAAGCTTGATAGGCAGAGACTTGGTCTTGAAGAGAAGATTGAGGATACGCTCAAGACTCTGCAGAGATGGGAGACTGAGAGGTTGAGGGCTGTAAAGACTGGCAAGTCTTGCGTCCATTTCTAGAACCCCTACTAACTTTATCCAGTCTTACTTCAATATCAAGGCACTGTTTCAAACCTGCCCAAATTTCTCGAGTCCTCGATTGAGCGATCGGCTACACTCATCGCTTCATATCAGCCTGAGTCAGATCTGACCCTTTTAATTGAAAGATACAGGACCGGCCCATTCCGCCCTGGTGCTCAAGTGTACGAATCTGTTTCGCACGATGAGTACGATGTCGTCTTTGGTATAGATTTGCGCAGATGGGCTGAGAGTGGATGGGGCACCTTAGCCAGTGAAGATCACAAAGACAAGGAGGTTATTCCTCCGATCATCAGTGTCATGTTCCAAGGCCTAAACGCAGCATACGAGAAACTGTCTGACGATTCTGGTACGTTCATGCGCCACCTTCGCGAGTAGAAAGTGACCACCCTACAGAGAAGAGGAAGTCATGGATTTACGAAGTTCCCCTTGCCGCTACACACCATCTTCGTGAAACACTGAATACACTCCCGCCGGACGAGCCCATCCCGGTCGAATTATTTGCCCAGTACGACGCACCAGTTATCGCTAGCTGCATCAAACTCTGGATTCTTGAGCTTGATCCGCCGTTATGCCTCTACGAAGGATGGGACGAGATTCGTAAACTATACCCCACTGTCGGTTCCAAGAAAGCTGAAGGTGAAGAGGTATCGGAGGAGCAGAGGATCAAGGATATTGGTACTGCGTTGCAGAAGCTGCCCAGGATCCACCTTTATGTCTTGGATGCCGTGGTTTCTCATCTCAGAAAGTATGTGGCTGAGTTGTCGCACAATAGTTTCCGACTGAACACCTAGATTAATTGACTCAACCAAAGTTGAGGAAGCTGACGAGGTGTTTGTAACCAAGCTGGCATTGTCTGTTGGGAGAGGTTTGTTTTACATCCAGTTTTTTGATATGATTTAATGCCCTTCTCAGCTGTTCTGAGGCCCAAACAAGAGACAGAAAGGTCGATTCAGGATCGTCATGCCACCCGTGAGTTGGATCGATTCTCAGATGACTTGCCCATTTAACGTTGGCCTAGTTCTCTTCATTGATCTGATAAAGAAGTACGATGATATTCTACCGCCCACCATCTCCCGCAAGAAGCGCGAGTCGGAACGAAAGCTTCCCATTCGCAAACGGACTGCCCCTATTGATATGCGCATGAGCCGCAGTAGGATATCTGACGTGCCCCCTGAGGTCCAGCAACAACTCCTTGCTCAACAAAAGGGATTAAAATCTCCTGAGATTCCAGTTCCTCCTCTGCCGCCATTAGATCCCGCTCCTGCTCCCGGTCACGTGGCTTTTGTTCCTCCTCCCCCTCCACCGCCTTTGGACAAGTCCGAAAATCCAATCGTGCCTCCGCCGCCCATTCCATCGGCCGAACCAGAGACACGCAAACCGCCGGTGTTCAAAGAACCCCCGCCTGAGAATGATGATCTGCCTCCACGCCCTCAGTTCAAAGAACCTCCTCCAGAGCTCGATGATGATGCAGCTCCTCCAATGCCAAAGTTTGCTGAGCCGCCGGCAGAAGTTTCGGAAATTCCAAGTACAGGTGTCGTAGCTCCGACCCCGAAGCCTGCAGAACCCTCTCCTACCAAAGTCACTTCAAGGAGTCCTTCACCTACTCCCTCGGAAAGTCGGAAGGGTGTGGGTATTGCTCGTGGACCGAGGATTACCAGAGGGCCCAGAACACAAGGCGGTAGCGTGCAGAGCTTGGTTTCCAATATCAACCGAGGCAGCATAAGCTCTACTGGCCCTTCCTCTCCACGAAGTGGTTCGCCAAATCCTACTTACAAGAGACTTTCAGGTAGTGTAAGTCCTACCGCTCCTGGACATAACCGCAGGCCTTCGAGTGTTCTTGGTAGAAGTGCTGCATTCTCAAGGAGGACAATGGCTAGTGATGCCGAAGATGATGTCGATAAGAAATAGTTGCATTTTCGATCCGGTTAACACTGACTATACTTGCTTATGCTCAGATAGGATCTGGTTCATCAGACTGAGAAATTGATAAATTACTTACAAGTCGACTTAGGTTCGCTTGTTTCTAGGACTGTTAATACGACAATGCACTGCTTAAGCTTTTGTCCCGTTGGTGTACACGACTTTAGGTGCTCACTGTCCTTCCAGAGGTGCAACAACACCCAACTGTCTACACGATTGCTATACTCACATGTTTTCGTAATACTTTTGCACTCTGTCGACTAACACTTGACACCACGCAGTACGGTATTTGTATGTGTCACGAACACGCGTTTTTTATAAGTGGAGCACCAGGCAGGCTGAGCGAGATACTACTTAGGAGGATAAATGCATCCAGAAGAGTTATTTTACACAGCTATCAATGTACCTCTATTCGCTTGAACAGTCCTTGGTCTGCAAGAAGTCTGCATATCTACTGGTCTCCCTTCTCAGTGACCGTAGTTTGTTGCGCTGCAGTGCTGGCATATGACCAGTTACTTGCGATGTCAAGAACTACATCAACATGCTCCACGGATAAGGGTGAATCAGAGTCGAGTGCTAGTGCTTGTGCAGTGCCAACTAGATTCTTGATCTGCCTCTCCATTAAGTTTTGGCAGACATTGCGATGTCAGAACTAACCTGGCGTCCGTTTAACACATAGCTAGCAAGTCGGTGAAGATCATCTTCGCTGAAACTATCCTTTGCCATTTTGTCCAAGAAAGCCTTCCAGATCACTTTGCGAGCATTGTAGTCGAGGTCGGGGTAATGGATAGAAAAGTGGATTCGACCTAACAAAACGTAAGTGAGCCATACTTGAGCACCATTAAACTTACTTTCAAATGCGGGGTCTATATGAGAGACAAGGTTGGTGGTCAAAATCAGAATACCCTGATAATATTCCAACTGCCTCAAGAAGATGGACACGAGCGCATTTCTCGTGAGATCGCTAAAGTCCCTCCTTTGAAGAAAGACCTCAGCTTCATCCAGTAAGAGGACAGCCTTCCACAGATGAGCTAGCTGCAGAACTAGTGTAAGACGTTCATCCACGTCCTTGGGGGTGGTGCCTAATTCTCCGGCGCTGACAACATACAGTGGACAATGAGTCTTCTCTGCTATGGCCTCTGCTGATAATGTTTTGCCACAGCCAGGACGTCCAGAAAGTAATCCAACAAGCCCCTTACCCTTTCCTCGGATAAAGTCATCGAATTGGTATGTTTGTGAGATATGTTGGCGAACAAGAGCTTGAATGAGCATCTTTTGTTTCTTTTCAAGGACAAGGAACTCGAAAGGTTCGTCTGACCACTTGATTTCTTCTAGGCGATCGATTGCAAACCCGCCTAGTTTAAAATAAGAAAGAGTACTGCATTGAGCAGCAAGACGTACCCCACTTCTTGATGCCAAAGCAGAAGCCCAATACAACAGGGTTGCAGATCATATACTGTTGATCATTGAGACCTTTTCGATCAAAGTGTCTATGAACGGAAAAGTTGAATTTGCGATTGGGCTCAAATCTACGGAAAGAGGCTGGATCAATCATGGCACGTCCATAGGTCTGGACGATGACTCGAAGTAAATAACAGGCACTGGAAGAAAGACCACTTACACCAATCTTGAACCACTTCACCTCTTCCCGTCTGTTGACCATTTCCTGTATCGCTGGTCCGCTTATCTCGTAGCAACTAGGATCTGACATCGCGGCAAATCTCCTGCCTCGCTCTATAGCATGAGTCCGGATTGCATCTGCTTCCCTATGAAAAGATAAAGGATAGACAGGAAGGTTTTGTATCACTCTGGCGCCCATGAAAGTTGTGATGCGTATGGAGTGTCGTGCCATGCCAAACATGTTCCCGTCATCTGTGATAATGTCACAAGCAACTTCAGCATAATCGGGTTCGTCGTCTGGTTCTATGTAAGTGACTGAACGGGCTAGCAGAATTTGCGGCTGTTCGGTGAACTCGTGAAAATGATAAACAAGAGTATTAGGAGGAATAAGCGCCCAGAGAAGCTCGTAGGTGACCTCGTTATGGGCCGTCAAACGGTCAAGGTTATTGATGTCCTGCTCCATATCTTCGTAAACAAATTTCAAAGCCGTTTCGATGTCTGAAATGAGAACATCGTTCGGGGTATCTTGTGCTTGTTCCTTTGCTAGTCTTTCCCTGAGACCACCCCGAGAGAAAAAGAACAACCAGGGCGAAGCCTAGGAAAGTGAGACTGAGCCCAAGTTGGTGATGCAGCTCACAATTGGTGGTATCTTGTTCAATTTGAGACCCTCCACGCCGTCGTTGATTTCCTTCAAAACCTCGCATAGACCCACACTATGGATGGTTATTTCTGTACTGACGTGTTGTCCTTTTGAGTTGATTATTCTTGTGACGACCAGGATCGGTTTCTTGTTCTTGAACTTGTCGACCGGCTTGTTCGTTTTGCGCAGAGTCCAAGAAAAGGTTCGTCTTTAGCACAACGTCAATCAATGCCGCAACTGCGGTGAGAATATTCATACAAGTCGAAACTGAGCCAGTCAGAATAGCAACTAAGCGAAGGTGTTACTTACTACTGATCATATCGCGCAATTCGCTTCGAGTTCTGCAGAGTGTTGGCGTCGTTGTCGGTCATTTTGGGCACAGCTCACACCGAATCATGAGAAAATAAGGGCCACGGAAGCGCCTGTTCACAATGTTCACAGCCCAACGACACAGAGAATGATGCATCAGCGCTCGGGATCAATGTTGGAGATTGCAGAGAGAATTGGCTGCGCTTACGTAAACGCTTCATCACTGCCTCCTACTCTGAGCTCGATGTGTGCTGCATTTTGCCTCAATTCTGAATATTCAATCTCAAGTTGCAATCAAACAGCGCTCTGGCATTCCAAGCGCTTAACTTTCAAGGCTCTGTGTCACTCGGCCACTCATGACCTCCGCAAGTAACCCGGATCTGTCGATTTCGTCTCAGGTTATGTGATGGTATATAAGAATGGACTTGCTTGCGAAACAGGGATGCGTCATGTCAGGTTCAGCATTCCAAAGGGCCCTCGACGAATATTTCAAAACCGTACCCTCTCGCAAACGGAAGAGCAAGTTTATCCTTGCCTGCTATAATTCTAGCGTTCCTGTTACTCCAGATTCTGTCAACGATGCTATGCAGAAAGCTGAAGAGAAACTTTCTCAGCGAGGCTCGAGGAAGCTACTCACAAAGGTGATGGCTCCCCTGATATCTTCCTTGAAGAACTATTTTGGGATCATTGACACCCTCAGTAAGTAAACTGAAATACATCACCACCAAGTTTCAACGATGTGCAGCCAGCAGCAGCATGCCTGCGGCAATCGCCTGGGGAGCACTGAAGGTCATCATTATGGTCAGGTTTTCTCTCGATGCATTACAAATGGATACTCAACTACACTACATCAGGGCGTTGATCGATGCGTAGCACTTTTTGACACTATCAAGTCCCAATTGCGAACCTTGAACGTGTTAGTACAGCGTATTACAGAGTATGAAGACATATACTGCGACTCCACGGCTTTGCAAGATCTTCTCTGCCAAACTTATGTTCAATTCCTCCGGTTCTGGGCAAGAGTGGATAGAGAATGTGACGAATACGGTATGTTTATACAAATGGTCGTCAGGATGACTTGATATCTGCAGGGATCAAGACTGTCTTGTCCATGGCAAAATCTTTCGGGACAAGTAAACTGGACGAAATCATACATGAGATAGAGAAAAACACGGTTGATATCGAAAAACTGGCTCCAATCATAGAAGCCAGACTTGCTAAAGGCGAGCGGGAAGATAGTAGACGAGAGAGGATACAAGCTGGCATCGAACGTGCTGAAGCACAGGAAGAGCGCCGGCTTCAAATGGCCTGGCGCGAGACACAGCAAGCGGATCGACGTAGTCAGTGCTCTTCCGCAATTCTGAAATGGCCGACTAATCATTAATCATTCTCTCTAGACGAGCATTACATCCACATTTCCTCGTGGCTCGACTCCCGAGAAGTTATCGAACTGAACCAGAAACGTCATGACATGCACCAGCGCCATTATTGTCCTGCAACATGCCTTTGGGTTTTGGAAAATCCAGAATTCTCGGCTTGGCAGAAAAACGAAAAAAAACCGTCTGTTCTTTGGCTTAATTCATCTCCCGGTACTGGGAAATCTGTTCTTTGCTCACGTGCTATTCAACTGGTCAAAACTTCTGACCCTTCGGCTGCAGTTGCATATCTCTTTTATCAGTTTGACCGCCCCTACACTGCCATCGAAACGCTGCGATTGCTCTCTGCCCAGCTTATCATGATCTGTCTCACACGGGGTGATAACCTGCCAGAAGAACTATACCATAAATCACAACTTACTCGATCTTTTGAAAATCTCACTCAGTTCTTTACCATCTTAATCCAGCAGTTCACAACCGTGTATTTGTTCTTGGACGGCCTCGATGAGGAGGATGCCAGAGACCGATGGATTGAGACGTCTGTAGCGCTGGATTTTCTTCTCAATCTTGCAACTACCCAATCAAACATCGTTCGCCTATGGTGCAGCAGTCAAGATCGGCCTGTAATCAAAGAAAAGCTAGATGCATATACCCCCACTTGTTATTTCCAACGAGAAATGAAGGAAGATGTGGGCAGATATCTATCTTCCGTTAAGCCCAATCTCCAGGGATGGGGCATTGACGATCTCTCAGAAGTTCTTCAAAAAGGGCATGCAGGTAGCTTTCTGTGGGCTAGTCTCATGGTAAACACTCTCCGTGAAGAAGCCAGTAGTCCTTTGGAGGTGAAGAAGTTGGTTACTAGCAACCTCCCGTCCACACTGGATGATTACTATCGTCGAATTTTCGCTCGTTTCGAAAAGTTTCAGCGCCCTCTGGTTCGGTAAGTGTTGCGCTCATCGTGTAAGATCGTCTCATCTTTAGTTTATCAGCAAACTCTTTTCGCTAGTGGTGTTTGCGCGACGTCCGCTACGATTAGGAGAAATCCGAGAAGCAATTGGAATGATCGATAGTGCCTCATCGGGCGCTTTGGATCGAGAAGCTATGCCTTTTCCGGACCGTTTACAAAAATTATTCCCTCCCCTGATCGAATTACATCCTACTGAAGGCAATGAACACGATCCTACCTGTCGCCTCTTTCACTCTACTATCAAGGCCTTCATCCAAAAGGTTGGAGGGAAGGTGTTTAATGATGCCTCTGCAGACCTTGTTATTAACCCCGACTTGGCTGCGCGGGCTTGTCTATCTTACCTCCGCCAACCACGATATGCTCGACTTCTGCGACGACTTGATAACGGATATTGGGTTGATTCATCAGGGGACAATGTAGAAAATCATCAATTCCTTGTTTACGCTGCGAAGTACTGGGACAAACACTTTGACAACGTTGCAGGGAACTCGGAATTTCGCAACCAGATCACCGATTTTATAACGTCGTCCAACTTTCAGACTTTTATACAGGTTCAAAGTCTGTGGATTGAAAACAAGTTTGTAACCTTCGGTTCTGACAGTGGTATCCAGTACCTGCTTCGTGTATTCCCTGTTTGGTTCCTCCGTGGAATCGAGTCCGCCAACGAACGAAGATTGTGGGCTTGTTATCGGCAGTTTTTACACAATTGGCGGCATTTCTTATGCTGTAGTAACTGCGGCGATTTCCAATGTCCCTCTGCTTCTTGCGCCGGAGAAATAGACCGATGCTGGTGGTCAGCACTTGGTCCTGAGAATTTTTTGTCAAGGTTTAAAGGCAAATACGCGAGCTTTGCGTTACAAGACGAAGAGGGCGATAGGACTGAGCTCGGGCCGGTGTTTGAAGGCATTGGTGTCGCGGGTGAAAAGATGGTAATCCTGAAACTAGTGTGAGTTTACTTCTGAAGGTAACGTCACTGATTCACGAGTCCTATCAATAGTGAACGAGACTCCTGTACGCTCACATTCACGTGCGACATTTGGACAATATGCTCTAGCCAAGAGAGGCCTGCTCTGCACACTAGAAACAGGATATCTGTTCATAAGGACGCCTCTAACTGGCCGCTTTATTCGACTGAATTAACTCCCATGGCTGGAAAGAAGTGCGTTGGGCGAGCCGCGCTTGCGGCGTTCAGTTCAGATTGTCAATTTCTTCGGATCGGCACACAACTTTTCAGACTGGACGATGAAGGCAACTATCTGCCTGTTCTTATGTTGAACCCAGGGCAGAATCAATATCCTGCATATATCGAGGAATTCGATGTGTGCGGACAGGTTACAGTTGTTGCAACAAGGCGACACATAACCCTCAAAGACCTACGTCAGACAGGCGTTAATGATGAAAGTATTCTTACTTTTGGGTCCGACTTCAATGCTATGGAGGATGCGAATGACTCACTTGATGACGATAACTGGGAGGATAATAGCGCGGACGGACCAGAACCCTCTGAATCATATACCAGTGATTCTGAACAAGGAAATGAGTCGTGGAGCGAAGCAGAGACTGATTATTCGGTGGATCCTGACTTTGCTGATGACTTGATAACTCCATGGGCCCGTCCAGTTGATGACTTCGATGGAGAGACCTCCGACTCGAGTCCTGAAGAGGATGAAAACGAAGACAATGATGATTCCGATGTGTCTATCAACGAGCCAGATCTACCCTGGGAAGCTGTTGTTGGATATGACCATTTCTATGAGGAAGACGAGGAGCGTGGCATCGGTGAGGATGATGGAGGTGCGATGTATCTTGCGTATGCGTACGGTTCGATGAATTCTGCCACCAACTTGGCTTCAAGGTCTTCGATCGTGGTGTATCTGATTGATCCAATCACTGGTTCTTTGACGGCCGCATACTGTTTCACACGCAGGCTGCCTGTCACTCTTTACAGTTCTCCGCCTGCCCTCCATCCCTCAAAGCCCTTGGTGGTGTGGCCAATTGGCCGCGGAGACATTCTCTTTGCGGATTTCAACCTGAACACGCATTATATTCGCAAATTACGGCCATCCACCAGACACAGTATGTGTTTTACTACTTCTGTCTCTGAAGATTCACAAATCTGCAGCTGCGCATATATCCATTCAATGTCGCTTCTCACCTTGTGGATCCTACTTACACATAGCTTCATTCGAGGGGCAACGCAAACCTGAAAAAAAGAAAAACACTGAGAAACCCCCAATACGAATTGCACTTTTGGTCTTGACTTATCGTCTCTCAGCAAGTAAAACGAGTAGAAGCCCGCCACGCATGATACATCGCACAAGAGTTGATTTAGGCTGGACGACCGCTCTCTCTGCCTCGAAGTTACCCTTTACAGTGACATGGACTCTGGAAGAAGTTTATGTGACTTGTAGCGATGCTGCTCTACGGGTCTATCGTTTTAATCTCTTCAATACCAGCCAAATCCCAGAAGAACACAATGATTGTGTTTCGACTCCCTGCAAGCCGTTTTTGTTGCCTAGCACCGCCGTCAGACGACAGGTGCACTACTTCACCTCCACTACTCGTGGCAAGGCAAGAATTATCATCGGAAGTGAACCTCGTATGAAAGATGGCATCCAGTACATCACAACTGATATGCACGGGTACCACGCTCACCATGGAAGTGTATTCGGCCTGGAAGGGGCTCCAGTGCCAGTGTCGCGACCTGTTGGTTGCTTTGTAGATGAAGATACAGACCTTGGTGGATGGGGTCCAACACCAGATTGCACAGTGGTGCCTGACGATCTTGGTATTGGGCAACTAGACCGTCGTCTAGAAAAGTTTGACTATGACGATGATTGTGATCGTGAGTATAAATGTTGGGCAAGTCTTGTCAAATTACTGAGTTATGTCTAGTGGAACCATATATGATTTGAGACGCAGCAGGCAAGAGTAGAGACGATTTGGACCGTGATGTCTTATCTATGCCTAGCAAGCACTGTGCAGTTCATTCATATTCATAGTCCACTCGAATTCATGACAAGGCCGCTCAAGGCCGTTCCGTGTTCCGGGGATCCTCTTTGATTGTTGAAACAAAGAAAGCGACTTGGAACAAAAAAACAAGTGTCGTAGCAGTCTATTGTTCCCCGAGCACGTGGAGCTTCGAATTGCGCATAAAATGACTCTTTTGTGGACGGTGGGCCCCCAAATTCCTCAGTAGAAAATGTTGGACCCTACAAGACGCTCAAATGGCCCAGCTGTGCAGGAGGGACTGCGCTTTGTAATGCTCTGCAGAGACCCCTTTATTGTCCGTGGCACAGTGAAACCGAACTCAGTGGTTTGTGCGGGTTGTAGGCAGAAAATCAGGCTGGATAGAAGAAATAGTTACTATCCTGGCTTCTGGATGAGACACAAGCACCACTGCCTCGGCGTGCAGAACTTGAAAGGAGGTCCTATCAACATTTCTATTGCACAGATAAACACCACAGTGAGTAGACAGCCCAGCTTGATGGATATTGATTGAGGTGAGTATTCAATCATATTATTTCACAAGCCAGTGAGTGACATTGTATAAGGGTTACTTATATTGTATATATGCCCGGTCAAATGAAATTAAATTATGGCCCTTAGAGAGGGTCATGTCTGAATAATAATACGTCTCGACTGGATGGCACAATGACCCGAATGCGTGATGGATATGCTCGACTAGGTTACAGTCGACACGTTTCAATTAAGTACTATTGACTGTTTCCTTCAGCCGGTGGTGAGGTATCTGAGGCTCCGAACAACGACACTAGTTCCTCCGTTGTCATCTTTTGAACATTCTCAATGCCCTCCTTGCTTAGTGCCGCCTTAGCAAGCAACGTTTTCTTCCTTTGAAGCTGCCATGCAAGTCAGTCTTAAATATTCAAAGTGGTGTGATCCTTACGGCCAAAATGCGGCCCTCGACCGTATCGTTGATGACGAGTTTGTAAATTTTTACGGGTTTCCCCTGGCTAATGCGATGTACTCGATCAAAGGCTTGATCCTGAATTGGAGTGGAGGCAAGGTTGGGTATGTGGCTACGTCACGTACCTCGATAGCTGGGTTCCACCAGGGATCCACAAGGATGAGATGATTACAGGTGGTAAGATTGAGCCCTCCAAAGAGTGTTAGGTGCTTCAAGAACATGGAAGAAAACTTTACCGGCTCCACCCGCCATCAACGATACGAGGATTATGATTACCTCCGGATTAGTTCTGATCTGTTCAAGGGCCTCGTCGCGCATTTTCAGGTCCATTTTGCCATCATCTGATTGAAGACAGTCAAGCCCCGACAACAGTATGTAGTAGGAATCTTACATCTGACATATTTAAACCTTTTAGCACGCAAATATGGTTCGAGCAAGTCGAGCATGGAAGTGAACTGAGAATAGATAACAACTTTGTCCCGTGTAACTTCGGCGGGTTGCTTTCCTTTGTTCAAGGACTTGGACGATTCGGTTTTGATATCATTGTAATGGGTTGGTGGAGTTTTAGTTTTAGCGATTTCGTCCAACAGGTTGAGAATCGCCGTGACTTTCGTAGTTCGTTTATTCTTGAAACTGAAGCATCGACTAGCAACCGCATCATGGCAGTCAATGCAAAAGTTGTTGTCTTTGGGAAGAGGCTGTCTGCAGCAGATCCGACAAGAAGAAGGTTCGACTGGAATTTGGCCCCTTTCTTCTACCTCCTCGGCTGGGAGTATGGCGAGCTTGTCATCCTCATGCTCTTTCAATATGAGGCTTGGATGATCACAGGCTGCATTGAGCTTCAGTATGAAGCTGGAAGTCCGATCTAAGTCTGACCTTGGCGAAGCCTCAGGAGCAAAATATACACCGATGAGCGAAAAGCCCAAGCTTTCTGAGCAGCTGAACCACCACCTTTCGACTGATTTTCAACCAGACGTTCGATCTTTGCCCGTAATCTGCTTTCCATGCATAGATAAAATTGGCGCTCATCTTCCTTCATTGAGAGGGAGACGAGGTGGAAGTTTTTTTCGGGAAGATCGATTATCGGCCGTCCATTTATGAGCTGTGTTTTCAAACGGCGTATCATCGTCTTTGAGAGCAAAAACTACAATCAATCAGTAGAGGCACTGATGTCTAGCAGTTTTCGTACATGGAGTTTGTTCAGAGCCACTTTTGCTTGGTGCCCGGTTTCAAGTGGATGAGCGATGTTCTCTCGGAACCATGCAGTATCCTTGAAAGGATAAATATTGAGAAAGATGAGAAGAGAATGAATGTCGTAAACACTGTTGTGTCTGGTTGAGAAATATCAAGCTCGCTGTTGCCTATAAGAAAACAGCGTACAAAGGAGTTCCAGTCAAGCACCACCGAAAAGTAGTCTGGAGGCTAGTGCAGGCTCGCGCAGTTTTCGACTTGTGATTTTTGATCTTATGAGAGGCTTCGTCTGTGATGATATCAGGAAGAGTCAGTTACTCGGTGTCAACGCATACCAAGAACAATCCGGTGCCACTTGACTCGAAATAGTCCATCTTTGATGACCGGCAATTTGAATCCCTTGACTTTTCTCTTTCGTTTTGCAGGCTTTTTATCTACGTCCATCATATCACCAAGATCGACAGGTAGTTCATCATCTGAGGAACTGTCTGAGGACTCAGCAGTGTCATCACTGTCAAAGGGATCCCAATCAGAGTCATCGCGTTTTGACCTTTTACTTTTGGATTGAGTCGTGTGATACTTCCGGCTGGGAGTTGGAGGGGTCGGGAGTTGAACTTGTCCCTCATGTCGAGCCTGAGTGGTATGGTGATCATGCTCAGATCGCACGACATCATATGTGGTTATGACCACGTCCTTTGCCTTCAAAGTCTTGATATCTGTTTTTTTTTTCAGTTGAAAAACTGTAGCGCTCTGATGAATACTTGCCGATTACATGTCTTGTATTACCATGATAGATGAGCACATCGAGATCCTCGGTTAATTGTTTGATTTCGTTGGACCAATGCGTCAGCAAAGAGACAGGGCAGACGACCCTTTAAACGAATCAAGAGTGGGCAGTATAGCAGAAGCAATTTGCGTACAGTGTCGGATAGTCATTTTTGTCTGACTGGGACCTAGCCATCTTGTCATCGCATATTCGGACAACCATTTGAACGGTTTTTCCCAAGCTAAAACACATCAGAGTCATTTTTACTGGGAAAAAAAAACTACTTACCCCATGTCATCTGCCAATATACCGCCTTTGTGTCTGTGTTCGACATCCTCTCTATCTTTCATCCATTCTCGGGCGCTAATTTGATGAGGTTTGAGCGAGAAGCTGTCATCAAAACCTTCAACTCGAGTTTTCGCAGGTTCAATATTGTCAGCATCAAGCTCGTTAGAGTTGGTAGGCATTGTAAACATCGTCATAAGAGTGTCGCGAACTTCGCATAAAAGCAATGGACGAGCTCCTTTGTGCTGGTCGGGCGGAAAGATGATATTTTCCGAGTTGTCATCCACAGGGTTAAGCTGAGGTGCACGAGATTCATCAGGTGTAAGAGCAGTGTTTGAAGGCCGACCACGCTTTTTAGGAGTAGGTGTTTTTGAAGGACGCGGCGGTGCTCGAGTTGGTACGCTGCGGCCGTTTGCAAGAGTTCTGCCACCTAAAGAGAGTCTACGCCGCTGCAGTGGCACACTTGGCGCTGATTGCTGACAGTGTACGTCGGCTTGGCAAAGAAAAAGAGATCACTGCTCACCTGCAACAAAGCAGCCTGAACTTCAGGTGTGTCATGGAAGTAATCTTGAATGAAGTCGTCTCTAAACTAATAAGCACTGAAGGGCCATCAAGAACGTTGGGCAGACCCTAGGTTTCCGAAAAGCTCTCTTTGAGGAGTTTGGCTAGGCCCTGCTTGGGGACTATCAGGGTCAGCATCGATGTCGACGTATTCAACGCGTTTTCTCTGGGGAGTTTTTCGACTGCAAGTTGGGTGAGCCACTGAATCGCGTCAAGATGTAGACTGACGGTGTAAGCATTGTAGCCTGATCACGTGCCAGATTTGCGTCCCTTGCCGACTTTGTGAAGAGACTCATTGGAAGACTGCATTGGTAGCTGGACAAATCACAGAGCCTTGGAAAACTTGAGGCCTGAGGCCTGAGGGTTGATAGACGTACTTGAGTAACTTGTGTTCGGATAAATGACAAGATGACTTGACGGCCAATCAGGTACCCGCGAAGACGTCTTACGTCAGCCATGTTACGTTTGTCAAATCCACGACAAATCAGCCGTCTGCGGATTCCCACGCCGCATCCTGGCCGACATATAAGGTACACGTTCAAAATGCCTGTTTCTGTCTGCTATCATGACGAGTACGCCCTCTGAAAAGGTTCCTTCAAAGCACAAAGTCTCTTTGAAGCAAGAAGAGACTCATGTCCTCCCCGAAAACCGTCTTGGAATTGTGAATCATCACTTTTAGAAAAGGTCCAGTCTCTGAACCAATTGTAGGTTGCCATAGGTCTCATGTGTTCCGTCTTTCTGGCTGCCCTGGATCAGGTTTGCCAACAAAACACTCTGCTATTGTATCTAACATGTGCAGACAATTGTCTCCACTGCGCTACCTACAATTGTCAGCCAATTAGGAGGTGGACAGAATTACAGCTGGGTCGGGAGCGCATATCTTCTGTCAGCATCCGCCGTTAGTACTGTATACGGCAAGCTCTCCGACCTGGTAGGACGCAAGCCTGTTCTATTCTCGTCGATCATCATCTTTCTCGTACGTTGGCCAACTCGCGTTATATTCCTCTGTTTCTCAATCCCTGCTAGATCGGATCGGCTTTGTGTGGCGCTGCACAGAGCTTTACTTGGCTCATAGTATGCCGCGCAGTCCAAGGAATCGGCGGCGGCGGAATAATGCAAATGGTACACATCTTTTCCCTGTTGCTTTTCAGCGTTCACATCGGGTCCGTTAGGTTAATATCGTTATCGGAGATATCGTTCCTCTTCATGAGTAAGCCATCAAGTCTACAAGCACCATCAACTCATCTCTTTTAGACGAGGAAAGTGGGGCGGGTAAGCATATGCCGTGTCACTACAGTATTTTATTCATTCACCGCAGTATAATTGGTGCTACTTGGGGGATCGCTAGGTCAGATACGCCCTTCCATCTTTTCTGCACGTTGCTGATGCCATCCTAGTGTCGTTGGCCCACTTTTAGGAGGCGTAAGCCTAATTCAAGCCACCCTGATCCATTTTCATTCATATCATACAGGTTTTTACAGACCACGTCTCTTGGCGGTGGTGTTTCTACATCAATCTGTAAGTACTACGCGAAAACGTTCCACCATGATGCTATAACATCATTTCTCCAGTCCGACAGGCGGTGCCGCTGGCCTCATATTATTCTTCTTTCTCAATCTCAACCCACATCAAGGCCGTACTCTAAGAGAGCATATCAAAGACTTTGACTTTGTTGGTTTGTTTTTGTTAGTGGGTGGCATTGTCTGCATCTTGCTCGGATTCAATTCAAGCGAAACCGAATGGAAAGACGCAGAGACAATAGCGCTGTTGGTAGTCGGAGGCTGCTTGCTTATTGCTGCATCCATCAACGAATGTTACACTTCAAGATCTCCCATTATTCCGCCACGGGTGTTCAGAGTCCGTCCTTCACACCAAATCTCATCATGCATACACTGACGTTTGCCAGACGAGGACAACCGCAGCTCTGCTCATAAGCACCTTCCTGCATTCGCTCAGCTTCTTCAACGGTGCATACTATCTACCCCTCTACTTCCAGATTCTCGGTTCCTCCGCCACTGGCGCTGGCGTTCGCATGTTACCTTTTTCTTTGGGATCTTCTCTTTTCTCCACAATCGGTGGACTGATCATCTCAGTTACCAAAGATTATCGATTCGTCATTTGGATTGCTTGGGCAGTCTTCTGCCTGGGCTACGGGCTCATGACCCAGCTTGATAGCCACTCATCGGTGTATGTTCTTCTTCTCCCTTTTACACCATCACTCATCCCACTGTAGGGCTATGAATGAAGTTTTTCCCTTAATTGCTAGTGCCGGAATCGGTCCGTTATTCCCTGTATGTTATATCCTTCGCACAATAAGGGTGCCCATTCTAACATGTATCAGGCACCATTGATTGCACTTCAAGCTGCAATGCCCATCAAAGATATGGCTACCACTACCGCAACATTTGGATTACTGAGAACCCTGGGAGGTACTGTAGGTATCTCGGTAGGCCAGGCCATATTTACAAGCGTGTGTCTCTCCATTTCGACTGCTTTGATGTATGCTGAATGGACTGCATGCAGGCTTTGACAAAGCGAATAAGAAACATTCCGAATGTCCCTTTAGCCGATTCTTCTGCTGGTGCACTAAGTCAGAGCGTAAGCTCTCTTAAGGATATCCCGGTAAGTCAACGTCCATTTTAGTAGTTCACAGCTCACTATGATATAGGATCCAAATCAAAGAGCTGCAATTATACAGGCCTTCGCCAAGTCTGTAAGCACTATTTGGTTGGTCATGACCCCAATAGGTATAAAACATCGCTCTCGGTTGCATTGAAACTTATCGTTATACCAAGTCGGTGCAGGATTTCTTGTTGGTATGTCCCCCCAAATCCTATCAGGTCGGCGGAATTTGATACGTTTTAAGTTCTGTTGGTGAAGAAGTACTCGCTCAGGAGGACTACTTCAAAAGGAAATATCGATGCAGAAAAGCAACCTCGAAACACAACGGAGAAAGACGACACCGTTATAAACGGACAATCAGACGCACCTCTCGAGTCGGGCGCGGAACAAAATTAGAGTGTTGGCGCCACGACACTGTAGACTATGCTCATAAGCTTAGCATAAATCTAGCTATAATACTTAGTACTACCAAACCAGCTCAACAATGCAAGTGTGGAGCAGTGCTCTCCATGGTCTGCTATCCGTAAATATGCTCAATTTGAAGAAGACTATATCTGTCTGTACAAGCCATATTCACCCAGTCAATCCTGTTGGAAATCCAGAAAAATCTACTTGGTCTTGGATAACCTGCCCCGCCAGCGTGTAGGATATTCGTAACCGTAGGCGTACATTGCTCTGGTTCCAAGTCATGCAAGTTGATCGAAAATGGTGAATTACTCACGCCAGGCGGTGCTGAGACTCGCAGAAGCTGTGTTTCCGTAGACCCTGGATGTACGTCTTGGCTAGACATTGGCTGCATCTGTAGTTGTTGCGTCTACACAGTGTTAGCCACGCTTTGACCGTTGAGCAAGTAGGTCACCTTCGGCACAGCAGCCTGGAATGTCAGCCCCGTAGCAGCGTTACCTCCAGTGACTTCGAACCGCGCCTGAATCAGTACGATACCAGGTTTGTTTGACGAAGTTTGTGGTACAAGAATAACCTTTAGCTCGTTTTTATCATAAGCCGTGTAACCCTTTGCAGCCGGTGCTGATGGTTGTGGGGGTGGTTGAGGTTGACTTGGAGGGATGTTGTAAGCCGGACCTGAGGTTGTTGTAGGTGTGAAGGGAGCTGGTACCGATGTCACTGCCCCGCCGCCTGAGCCAAAGAGGCTAAGAATATCTTCTACTGCAGATTTTTGAGTTGTAGGAGCGGTGGGGTTAGATGTCGTGGGAACTGCTTTCGATGTTGTTGCAGGGCTAGGCGTGGAATCAATTGAACCAAAGATCTCACGTAAGAGGTCTTCATTGTTCTGAGATGCCATGGGCGGCTGTCCATTCGGCGCTGCAGGAGATGAAACAGCATCATCACCTAGGAGGTTGCCTTCCGTGGATCCAACCGGTTTCTTCTCGCTCACTTCCAAAGTCGTGAATATATGGAAAGTCGGCAAATAATAAGAACATACCAACACCCAGAACCGTCTTCTTCAGTTCTGGTGGGGGCATTCTCTCCAATACACCTTCCCGGCTATCGGTGAGACTATAGAGCATAGCAAACTCGACTGCCCGCTGCTGTAATTCGAGTTCAGGACTCGTCGTATAGTTAGACAAAACTTCAACAATGCGGTCTTGTTGGGCAGTTGAGGTTGTCGGTCTCGACATAATTTTGGTGATGGAAGCGAGAACATACTGTTTCGTCAAGTAGTTGGCATATGGCGAGTCTAGAATGGAGAGGATCAAGTCAACGATATCCTTGTCCGTTACCGGTTTAGTCCCGTCCTCATCAATGATACCACCCTCGACTAGAACATCGCTGTATTCACCAACGATCCAGGTTGCAGCGAGGGTCAATGACTCTTGAGAGATGTCATCTTTCAAAGCGGTGTAAAGCCGGGATGCAGTGTAATGCTGAAGCTCCGGTGTATGGGTGACAAGCCGAATAAATGCAGAAAATATTTCTTCCCGTACAAAGTTGCCGGCCTACGTTTCGTTAGCGGAGATACCTTCAGTGCCTATGAGCTCACTAATTTGAGTAGCCGTAATACAGTGTCAATGTGCCACCGTCGATTCGGTGCAAACTTTTCTGCTGCTAAACAGATTTGCGTGGTCATACCAAGTTTGAATTCATCGTCCGCAACTTCAAGGAAGGCCAACAACTCTCGGATGAGTACCCGAACGTTTTGTTCGTTGATGAGCGTATACGATAGTTCCAGAGCTCGCCTCCGAATGGAAATATCGCCATCTCTCAGACAATCCAAGATAATGTTGCGATGTCTTTGCACTGCATTGGTGTCCATCGTCACAACCTTGTTTAACGTGTTGAGAGCGACATATCTGATATTGTTGTCACGATTGCCGAGGAACTTGCCCAGGATGTTGATTGCCATGACGCGTAGACCAGAGTCCGCCTCTATGTCTAACACCGTCAGGACGGTTTCGTATAATATTGAGTTGCCGACATTCTTAGTGGAGTCGGTATTGGTTGCAACTTGTGCCAAGATATCGTTCATTGCCTCACTGGCCTTCTCGTCGCCCTTTCCGAGCAGCCGTAGCAGCCGTAGAGTTTTGACTTGGAGGAATGGGTCTGTGATGCCTGATACGTCATGCTCTGGGCTGTAACCTGTTGTTACGAGAGATTTGAGATTTCGGACAAGGAGTGGAACGGCCTAGAGGCAAAGATGTCAAGCATAGAGCGAGCAAACAAGAGTAATGCAAACGTTTCGGAACTCTTCAAGGATATTGGGATCTATCTCGCACATTTCTGTAGCAAGTGTGATTGCCGTCAAGAGGACACCGTGATTGCGATCAGTGAGTAGGTTTTTAGCCTTAGTTGTAAAGTGTTCAGCAAGTTCTGGCACTCGTTTGATAACTCTAAGAGCACACAGAGCTGCCTGGGTTGAAATATGGGTGAGCTAGACGTGAAAAGAGAAGACTGGCATGCCTTTTTGCGGATGTACGTATTACTTGAGCCCAGGAGCTTTTCTATTTCATTTGCCAAATCGCGCGACATCTCCTCCGAGGCAATATTGGCAAACGTACAGAGTGCCAGTCCGACCGTGTACATATTGGAATGGTTCATGTCGCTAAAGATTATTAAGACAAAACTGTGCTGCATAGTGCGACACACTTTTTGAGAGAATTGGTGACCAAAGTGAGTACTTCTTGCTCCTCGTCCAGTAGTAACATTATCCCAAGATAACCGAGGCGTTTGTCCGCGAATCTAGGACTGGCCACGAGCTTTAAGCACTCCATTTGACCGAAATGGGCTGGCGAGCCGAGCATATGAATGTATAATAGCTTTGCAATATTATTGTAGCGCTGGAAAGTGTCTTCCTCTCTGAAAGAGGCTCTGATTGCAGCAGACTCCTGCTGGATCATCGCCCGTTCGTCGGCAACGGTCTTGAGCGTCCTTTAGAGTCATCGCTGAGCATGTTCACTTCAGACTTGCCTTGCATGACCGGATGCCCTTGATAAGAGCTATCAACCAATTTAATATTCAGTGGACAGAGACGAGATGTAACTGGCCTTTGAGATTGTGGTACACCATTACAGGAATCACGAAGTCACGTGGTGATCAAATGTAAGATGTTCCAATTTCCACGTTGAACGAACACGCGTCGTCAAGCTATGAACGGGCCTGTTTGCTTTTATTTTCTGAACAACTCCTGTAACAAAGGCTCTGAGTGCCAATTTCTACATGAAAAACCGCAGGAAGCTGCCCAACAGACCAAGACTGCCACTTTGTGCAAATACTTTGCGCAGGGCCACTGTCTGAAAGGCAGCTACTGCTCCTTCTCCCATTCAGATCCTAATCCAGGTAATTTTTTTATCCGCACGACATGCTGACTAGGCTCAATCTTTGATAGCAGAGGAGCCATGTGTCTATTTTCTGAAAGGATCCTGCAGGAACGGGGACAAGTGTGCCTATCCTCACTCTACTACCAAAGGGCCAGCCTCTCCTGAAAGATCAGTTGAACTCAATGATCAATCTTCAGGTACGTTGATGGCAGATGCTTGGATGATTCATGTTCCCTCAGCACAAATCCAGTTCGTAGTCTGCACATCCTTCCCTCGGATCCGCCATCTTTCTTTGCGCCGGGCTATCCGGTTTACTCTCCTTCCCCTTATCCGTTGCAGTCTTATACTCCCCAGCCCTTTAGTCCGCTTTCTTCCTACTCCCCGCCGCGAAATCCTGCAGATGAATATGCAGCGATTTGTCAATCTTTCCTACGTGGAAACTGCTCCATACAGCAGTGTCGTCTTCGACACTGCTTGAAGCGGGAAGAGATATCGGTCCTGGCACTTGTACCTTCGGGGGATCCGACACGTTTCTGTCCGCGTTATTACCGGACCGGCCTGTGCGATACGATGCAGCAGTCTCAATGTCTCTTTCGTCACTGCTTGACTGAGGATGAGATTGACCTCGTGACACGACCGTCTGCCAATGAAGCACCACCTACGGCGGCGGTAAACGGTGCGACTTCACCTTTGCCGTCCAAGCCCTCGAAACCGTGTCGCTTCTTCCTCAGAGGAGATTGCAAGAAAGGCGATTCCTGCCCTTTCTTTCATGAGGCTCTTCCCAAATCATCAGCAGAATCTCGAGAGCAGGTCGCTTCGGCACCGAGCCCAGACGCTACTGGAGATGGTGCCACTTGGGCAAATTGCGGTGAGGATCCTTGGGGGGAATACACACAACCATTCTCATCCTCAAAGACGGTAGAACCAGTGGAATCACCATCTACCCCTCCATCTAATAGAAAACCGTTGAGGACTCCAGACACTGCTGTCTGGAAAGAGGACGATCCTTGGACTGACGACGAACAGAACCATCCGAAACCATCTATTGATCAATCTACATCCCAGAACAATTGCCAGAAACAGGAAAGGCAGTCTGACGAAGCAGAAGATAGTGGACAAGAGACGAAAAGGGACCTCTGGTATTACAACCCCGACCCAGATGAATGGTCAACACCCCCCACCCAGACTCAGTCATCATCCAGTTCTTCATCTTCCACAACAGCCGTGAATGAGTATACTGACAAGATAGAGGCTAAGACACAGTCTCAGGCCGAAGATGAGGCTACGTGGACGAGTGAGTGGGATGAGAAAATCCAACGACCTTCTCGAATACATAAACCTTGCCTTGCATTTGGGCAGGGTTTCTGCGAGTTTTCTGCTGACTGTCGTTACTTACATATTTTACCGGATGGTCATGCCCAAGAGGGTACTGAAGGTGACCTGGAAGATGAACCAACACGTCCTAATGCCGAGCAAGAAGCTGTTGACGTTGAGGTGTGTGTATGTCCAAGTCACTGAAGGATGTCGCTCTCATGCTGCTGGTTTAGGTTAAGGATGGTGACGCAGAAGCGCACGCAATTGTGGGTAGATTTGTTCTTTGTGGTTTGATCTGATATTTCACAGCCTCAGACATTGGATTATTCGTTTTTTGCAGTCTATGTCCGTTTCGGGCCAGGCGGCATCCCAGAGCAGGTTTCCACGCCCTTTGAATCATCGTCTTTGACGATTGCCAACCTTCCCTCTACGGTCTCAGAAGACGAGATTCGTGACCTGTGCGACTCATATGGGGAGATCCAAAACATAGCTCTGGAATTTGCTGCAGAGCCTACAACTGCTACCGTGGACTATGCTTCGCCTGCGCAGGCTGCGGAGGCAGCAAGCCAGATCAATAACACGGAATTGCTTTCGATGCAGTTGACGGCTAGACTTGCCATAGTCCAACCGAATGTTATGCTGGAGAGCAATGTCGTCCATAAAGCTGCTCGAACGGTCAAAATCATGTGGCCTGTAAGCACGCAGACCGCGTGGGTATACTACTCCACTGTCTCCAAAGCGAAGGCGGAAGAGAAAAGAATAAACGATATGGTGTTTGAAGGCCGTACAGTGACGGCAACTTTTGAGAACCCAAAAGGCCCGAACCCAGCCTATCGCGGCGTAATCAAGATCCAGAATCTCTGCTGGGATTCTGACAAAGACACAGTGCAAAGGCTTTGTCCAACGGCCTCGCTCATCACGTTGGCAGGCAAAACGTTGTATACGGAATCTTCTGTAGACCCTATTCACCAATTACTGCGACGTTGCGGAGAAGTGGACAGCGTGACCCTGATTCAGAATGACAAGGTTAAGAAGAAAGTCGTGGCTTTCGCGCGCTTTAATAGCAGCGATGCCGCCAAGCAAGCTGTCGCAAAGTTTGATCGTTCTGTGCATCCCTTTATTGGTAATCAGGCTCTCAGTCTCTCACTAGTGCACTCTGTCCGGTACATTGTCCCTGCGCCCGCATTCTCCGCTATGCGTTCAGCCATAGATCGTGTCTCAGAACAACACGTATCTAAAATATATTTTTCTGACCCTGATGCCCAAGACACGGTTCATGTGGTTCTGACGACGGATGACTCTTCTTTATTGAAGACTCTCATCGCAAAGCTTGAGCAGGATGTTCATGGGTATGTCGTAGTGGACGGTGAAGGGAATATCCTCTGGGATGATCTGCTGGAGACAGAGACTGGTTCGATGCACCTGAAGGAGCTGAACCAAAGAATAAAGACAGCCTTTGTCATGCCAGACTTCCGCAACCAAGCCCTTCGTGTGTTCGGTCCTAAAGAGTGTCGCCGAGATGCCACCAAGACCGTCCTCAAATTCTTCCAAAAGGTTCGAGCACAGCAGCATGTTCTCCCTCTAGAAGGGTCGTTTTCCGCTGCGTTGCTACAAGGTGGCTGGAACAAATTGCTTCAGGAAAAAAACGCGAAGAGTAGATTTTCCCTCGACCTCGTCAATGGAAAACTTGTCGTTCGTGGTGACGATGCCTACCTTGAGCATACCAAGAATCTTGTCAATTCTTGTGTTCCTTCCTCGACTGTCACCGCCTCGCCAAGTTCATCGAAGATGTGCACAATCTGTGCATTACCTTCTCCCGACCAATGGTCCATCTCCTGTGGTCATACCTATTGCAAAGGATGTCTCGTCATCTTTTTCCTCTCAATGATCGGCCCGAGGATATCGAGCTTGCAATGCCTGGCTAAAGATTCAGATGGGACTAGATGCTCCACTTTGTTCTCCTATGCCGATCTTAGCCACTTTCTAACTCCGGAAGAAGTACAGGAAACACTTGAGTTGTCCTTCCTGTCTTACATCCAGGGACACCCTGAGGAATTTAGATTTTGTCCTACTCCTCACTGTGCTATGGTTTATCGGCCTGCAAAATCTGGAACCATACTGCGTTGTCTGGTTTGTTCTGCTTGGATATGTCCGTCATGTCATGTTGAGCTTCATGAAGGGCTAGATTGCAATGAGTACACTGAAGGGAGAGTTATATAACATACTAATCATAAACCAAGCAATTTTGTTAATTACAATGTCAGGGGGACAGGTGAATGTTCAATTGTAAGCAAGACAAACAAAAGTAAAAATGAATATTTTAGATATACAGAAGTGTGTCCATCCATCCGAAAATCAGGGTAAAAATTGTTGAGCCTGTAACATCCAGATACGGGCATATTCACCCTTTTTCTGAACAAGTTCTTCATGTGTTCCCTTTTCTAATACAAGCGAGTCGTGAGTATATAAAATCAAATCAGCATGGCGGGTCAAATTTCCAAAACGATGGGAGGAAAAGACCATTGTTTTGTTACCACGCAGTTGACGGAGCCGCTCGAAGAGATCTGATACGTTCATAGTTATAAAATGACAATACGGGTGTTTGGAACTTACCGTGCTCGGCTGTGGGATCCAAACTAGCCGATGGTTCGTCGAACAAGAGAATTCCTACACCAGCTTCTGAGACGACGGAACGCATGAAGGTGCGAGACAATGCAATTCGTTGCATCTGACCACCCGATAGAGATGTCGAGTTTTTCGATGACACTCCAGCTGCTTGTTTGACCTTTCCATAATCGATTGACTTCCCGAAGAGTGTTGTGGTTCCTTCTGGGAGATTGGAATAGTGATCTCTAACGGGACGATTGAGATAGGTGTTGAAACTGTCGGGAAGCTTGGTGATGAATTCTTCAGCACCACCGAGTTTCGCTGCTTGAATGATTTTATCTTCGTCTTCTGCGTGTTCGGGATCTCCTAAACCGATGTTATCTTTCAGCTGTGGGATGTCAAGTGAGGATGAGTGACGCCATTAGAAACCGGTACTGACAGATAAAGGAAAGTGTGTATAGTCTTGAAAAAGGACCGACATGGCACGTCGAAGGTCGTCTAGTCGCAACGTCTTGATGTCGTGATTGTCGATGAATATTTCACCTTCTGTAGGATCATATAATCTAGCGATAAGTTTCAAAATTGTACTTTTTCCGCTGCCATTCTTGCCAACAATTACACACAACTGTCCCCTTTCGATCTTGAAAGAGATATTTTTGAGTGCGTAAGATTGGCTCTCGGGGTATTTAAACGAAACATTTCTAAACTCAATCGATATACCCAAACCAAGGGAAGTCGAGTTCTCCGGGAAAGGGATTGTTCCGTCTGTAATACGGTTTCGTATCTCGCTGACTTCGTAGAGTTTTCGAACGCCGAGGAGTTGTTCCGCAACGGAACTTGTAGCCGAGAAGAGGTTTACCAAAGTTGAGAGAAAGCTGTCTGTTGTTTGGGTTATGAGATTGAGAGAGACAAGGGAGATAGGGATGGAGGCAGGGTATCGGACTGCTCTGAGGGTAAACACGATTTGGGGTAGCTCGGCGATCATATCTTGAGCAAAGGAACCGAAATGGAAACGAGATCGGCGATATACGCGGAGTGCGTCGTTAAAAGGTTGGGCATTATCGCCTACACTGTCGCTGGATCTATGATAGAGGTCGAGGAGATAAGACCACATTCCTCCGGCGACAAGCTCTTGACGGTGTTCTGGATTGTTGACAACCCTCTTAAGACCTTCCATTCTGATGTAATCCCGGTTAGTGGTGGTTGCTGCCCAAGTGCCTCGCTGATGTAGGATTGGGCTCCATGATCTCCATTGGAAGAAGGTTCGGATCAGGCTGAGGGAGCAGAGAATAATACCATCGGGCTGACTGCGGAGTACGGTAGCGAGAACTGACGTCTGAGATGCTACCTGCACGATTGTGCGAATGACACGAATGAGGGTAGAGACTGCATCCCACGCTATGGAAGAAGATGAATTGGGAGACATGGACTGCTCGAGCTGTCTCTGGACAAGAGAATCGTCAAAGGTGGGCACATCGAGGCGCGCCATAGCATGAAAGAAATGTTTAGAGTAGAAGCGTTTGATGCTGTGGTTAATCGGGTCGACAAGGCTGAGCTCTGCGATGCGAAGGAGGCGCTGAAGGAGTGAGCAACCCAACTTCGCTGCTGCAACTCTGATGAGAAGACCCTTGTCGACTGTACGTTCCTCTACTGCAGTTCTGACGATGTCCAGAAGTTGTCCAGAATACCTGGTTGATAGATATGAACTGTGCCTCCCGCTGATGAAACTTGTATGCCTACCATAGTGATACAGCTGGGACCAGGGCGGCGAGAATCTGAGTTACGAGATACAAGGCCATGAGGTTCCAGCAGCGACGGATGCTGAATATGTCCTTGAGCATTCTCCATACAAACGGATAAGTATTGAATGCCTCAAGAAGGGATTCTAGTCTAGACGACCCAGGAATGTGGTCGAGAGTGGGATTAATTTCTTCGTAAAGATCCCAAACGCCAAGTCGCGTGTGCCTGACATTTTCAGGTTGGTCCGGGTCGAATTTCCCTTTCTTCAGCGAGCGCCTATGGCGTGAATGGTGCATTAGCAGGAAAAGGTTTGCGGCGCCTAAGCGAAGCGGTCATTTGAGCACGTGACCTACAAGCAAGTTGAACTCATGTCGTTTGACACTTCAACTCCCGATCTTTCTTTGGGGTCGTTGCCCTCGACGTTCTCGACGCCTGCGAGGAGAGTGCCCTCGGCAACGTCGGAGACAACGGCCACGTCCTCCGCCCCAATTTCAACGCCGTCACCGCCATCCCACAATGTTTTCGCTCGCAAGAAATCAGACGACGAGGAGATCGATTACAGTCCAGAAACTCCGATTGCAACACGTCCAAAGAGGTCACGGCCAAACTCAAACAAGACCGGTGCAACACTCACGCTCAGGGACCAGGAAAAGGTATAGGGTCAGTTAATAATTCCTAAGGTACTAATTGCTGCAGCACATTGACAGTCTCAAAAAAGAAAACTTTAATATCAAGCTGCGCGTCCACTTTCTCGAGGAGCGTCTAGCCCAGCTCGCGCCTGATCAGATGGACGCAGCCCTCAAGCAGAACATAACCCTCAAGATCGAGGTCCAGTCACGCGGGATGGAGATCAAACGTCTCACGAAACTCCTTCGCGAGTTGGAACGCGAAGTTGAAAGACTTCAGCGCGGTGCAGGGTCGAAAGGTCGCGAAAGAGAGCTCGAAGAAAAACTCGAAGAAAGAGAACTCGAGTTGCGAGATTTGCGCAGGAGGCGCATCAGTCACGGTGAAAGTGACGAACTGGAAACCAGGAACGCAGAGCTCGAAGAAGAACTCGAGAATGCCCGCGCATTGTTGGAGGATAACATGGAAGAAATAGACCGTCTCAAGGACATGGTCGAGCGAAGAGGTGATGACTCTATTGGTGACGGTCGTATCAAGCGGCGTCTTGCAGAACTTGAGGCGGATAATGAAGACCTGCGTCTTCGGCAACAGGAGCACATCGACCTCATTGCCCAAAAGGAGGAAGAGAAGGGCGACCTAGCTGATGAAATCGAAGCTCTGCATTTGGAAGTCGAAGATCTTCAACACAGGCGCGAAGCAGACTCGTTGGAACGTAGCCAGAGCCGCGCTCAGATGCTGGAGGAGCAGGAAGAGAGAGAGGCCGTAGAAGAGGATCTCAATGCCATGAAGGACAAACTTGCTGCAGCACTCATTGAGCTTCAGCAAAAGGAGGACGAACTTGACATGAAGAACCAAGAAATCGAGAACCTTGCTGCCGAACATCAGCGAATTGTCGACCAAGTAGAGGAAGAGTGGCGAGGAGAGGTCGAGGAGGCTCGACAGCAAGTAGAAGAGCTCAAAGACGTGAGTTTTTCGCTTCTTCGCTTCGTAATTCAACTTTTGGTAGGTGCTAGCTGAACGTGAATCCGATTCCAAAGAACTTCGTCTTCACATCTCCGAACTAGAAGCTAATACAAACGCACTTCATGAAAAGTTCGAGACTGCTCTAGCGCATCTAGAGCGTGAAGCAGAGGAAAAGGATGCTCAAATCGACGGATTGAATGAAGCAATTGAAAAGCTCGGCGATCAGATTTATGTCCTCGAAGAGGAGAACGATACGATGAAAGAAGAAAGCGATCGTATGCGGGAAGACGACGCTGCCGAACGGGAACGATTAGAAGCTCTGGCTGCTGCTCTGAAAGAGGTTTTGAATATTCTGTCATCGAGCGTAACTGATATTCGACAGAAACTTGCCAACCTCAAAACCGAACTGGAAGACATGACGGAGATGTACGAGACGTGCAGTCAAGAGATCCACTCTCACCGCGAACGGCAAGAGGAACTAGCTCAACATGTTGAAAGCCTGGTAGAAGAGGTTCAACATGAGCGGCAGGCACGAGAACACGCTGAAAGTGATCTGGAATCGGCTGAGAATGAGCACGATGCCACTCTTAGACGGGAAAGACGTGCTTTGGAGGCGAAAGAGTCGGCGTTACAGAGTGCTCTCAATGATCTTTCTCGCACCGAGTCTCTGCTCAGCCAACGAGAGACAGACCTCCAGGCTGTCCAGACAGCCCTCCAGACCCTTGAAGCTGAATCGAAGAAGGCAGGAGAAACACATACCACAGCTAGATTCTCGCTTCAGCTCGAAGTGGATAGACTCAAAAGGGACATTGAACGCCTCGAGGACGAGTTGGCGCGTGCAAGGAAGGATCTCACTGAACGTGAAAGCAAAGGTCGTGACCGTGATGGTGCCCTTGATCAGCTTCACGCCGAAAACAGAGATCTTGCCAGTCAACTTGCGGCACAGACACAGGCGCGTCTGAATCTCTCCGAGAAGCTTGATAGTGTCCAAAGCAGCCTGAAGAATGCCGAGGGTGATGTAGCGTCGTATAAGGTCAAAGTCAATGAGCTTGAGGCGCGGTTATCAAAGGATCAGAGGTCGTTGCTTACTGCCGAAAGCCAGTATCGAGATCAGTTGACCGAGCGGAATACGTTGTTGTTGACGATCTATCAGTATATGGACAAGATTCTAGGAGTTGACAAAACGCCGGTATGTTCTGCATTCAACTTCTTTCCACTGCCGTTTAAGCACGCTGCAGAAGAAAGGTGGACAAGCCGAGACCAAGCCGTTCACCAATTTTAGCGTCTTTCATGACAACCTTATTACCCGACTCAAAGCCCTCAGTCAGATTCAACTTGATTTTGATAAGAGGGCCAAAGAAATCGAAGGCCGGTTCACCGAAAAACTGGGTGACATGCGCAAGCAGCTAGACACCCGGTGGAAGCAAATTGACAAATTTGAGGCAAGTGTCAAGTCTTATGCAGAGACGAAGGCGACTTGGAAGCGTAAATTCGCTGCCAAGGAAGGCGAGCTCGACGCTCTCAAGACATCCAACGTAGATATGGCCGCACAGCTTGCTGGTGTGAAACGGCCTGGGCAGACTGACTCGATGGAATTACGTGCATTGTCTGCTCGTGCCGTGAATGCTGAACGACGTTTGAACAATGCTCAAAACCAATTGGCGGCGACGGAGGAGAAGATTGCAACTATGAATCAGAAGACGACTGTTGCTGATTCAAAATGGGAGGCGCGGGTGAAGGAGTATGAAGCACGACTGAAGGCTGCTGAGGAAAAAGTCAAGAGGGAGCGCCAGGGTGGAAAAGAAAGAGCGGCCGAGTTGGAGAATAGTGTGAAGTGAGTGCTTGACTTTCCTCTCTACACTTCTTACGAAGTGTCATGTAGGAGTTTACAGAGACAGCTGGAGCTTGCTCAGAAGCGGAATGCTCAGCTTGATGCGATAGATTCTACCAAAGCCCCGGGCCCGAATTCGCCTAATAGCTCGCGATAATGACCTGTTTCTCTCGGAAGGCATGTAATCTACAGTATGTACCTTTTATGCTACGCTATGATGTATTATGACTGAACGCCATGAACGCAAACATTAGACATCACAAGCCAAATCGTCCCCGCTGCTGCTGACAGGACATGATTATTCATAAATTATCGAGACCATGGACGAGTTCGGTCACGTGGCGAACAATATCCTTTCGCGCCGCTAGTCCGCAGCTTGTGACCAATGTTTCAAGTGAAGTATGATTCCCTTGAATCTTTTTCTTCTGTGCCATGGTCAGGCGATTGCTTCCTATTCACCGATGTTAGACCCCTTTGCTGGCGGACCAGCTGCGGGCCGACTGGACAGTCGGCAAACGGCAAACGGAGGATTTTGTATAGCAGAACAAATTGATAGATCCTTCCACGTATAAAAGCAGCTTCGCCAGAACTCAGCCAGCAGCCATGTACGCAATACTCAAGCTCGCTTTGATTCTCTCGTCTTTTGTACACATCGCATACGCCGTCACTTTCAATGTCACTATTAGTGCAACAGCAAGTCACACTATACCATCAACTCTATGTAGGCTCTGTCTTAGTCTCATTATACTAACCATGAACTTTGAACACCTAGATGGACTTATGTATGAAGTGAGGTACACTTGACTTTCGTTTCTATGCGACTCAAGCTCCATCCTTTCATAAAAGGATATCAGTGTAAGTTCTTACCTGTTTATATGATTAGATTTTTTGAAATATCCGGTTGTAGCATGTAAGACACTTTTCTTTGAAGGTGTTTTAGATCACTTCATGTATTAGAGTGGTGATGGTGGTCTCTATGGAGAGCGTACGTACTCAGCTTAAAGTCGTGATCCTAAAATTTAACCAATTTCGTGTTGCAGTTCTTCGCAACAGAGCATTCCAGCTGAAAACTCCAGGTGTTTTAGTGTAGGTTTCGTTGACGTTCTTTTCTAACCTTTTTGCAGGAACAACGGACGCTCTAGAAGCTTGGGCAGCTCTCAACTCCGCATCACACATCTCCGTCGTTAAATCCTCGACTGCTGTGTCCTCCGGCCTTCCGAATTCCCTTTCTCTAACAGTGAGTTCCGGAACGACTGGAACTGTAGGCTTTACAAATGCTGGTTACTGGGGTATGTTGAATTCGCCATTTCACCGATAATGCTCATCCGCTCCAGGGATCAACGTCCAAAATACGTGGGCGTATCCTGGTCAATTTTGGTTCCGATTCCCTAGCCCACCTTCCCCTGCGATTTCCGGGACGTTTACTGTTTCTCTTCAAACAACTTCTGGACAGGTTTTGGGTAGTACTACTACTACATTCACGTCGACGAGTACTTGGACAGAAGTGACGTTCACCATCAAACCAGGAACAACAGCGAGCAATGTTAACAACAGTTTTGTAATTTCTCTAAACGGTGCCACTGTGGCCGGACAGACCATAGAGTTTGCAGCACATTCTCTTTTCCCTCCAACATTTCACAGTCGTGCAAACGGCATGAGGATGGATATTTCTCAGGTACGTCTGTGCTCTGTCGTGCGTTCAGCCTCAATCAAACAAAACAAAAGGCTCTGCTGGATTTGAAGCCGGCGTTTTTCCGCTTTCCCGGTGGAAACAGTATGACTTGACAGATTTCTGTGCTCAAACTTGCTTACATTCATTAGACCTTGAAGGGAATAATATTGCTAATTTCTGGAATTGGAAGAACACTGTCATCGACCGTGTTCAACGTCCCGGTCGCATGGGAGCATGGGGCTATGTTAATACTGAGTACGAACCCTTCCGAACCGCTTTCTCTAACGTGTCATAGTGGCATGGGTCTCTATGATTATCTTCAGTGGATCGAAGATATGGGAATGCAACCAATCATGGCAGTATTCGCTGGTTATACTCTTGATGGAGTTTCTCAAGCAGAAAGTGCTCTTGCTCCATACATTCAAGACGCCATTGATCAGGTCACTCAACCATCAATGACTAGGCAAATAACTCACTGATCCTTAGGTTAATTTTGCAATCGGAAATGCGTCAACCAATCAATGGGGTTAGATCAAACCATCTTTCGGATGATGCCCAGATTAACGATGCTCATTTCAGCTGCTCTTCGTTCGCAATTGGGTCACCCTGAGCCATTCAACTTGAAATACGTGGAAATCGGAAACGAAGACTTCTTTGCCTCTTCCTCGTAAGACACTGTAGCTGCATTCATTTCCAGACCAATTTGGTGTTCAGATACAACAGCTATCGCTGGCGTGATTTTGCGGGAAACCTGACTGCTGCCTTCCCTCAATTGAGTGGGTTCCTTGCTCTTGGTTGTTTCAATCTAACATCGTGCTCCAGCTTTCATTGCCACAAGTGCTACTAGTGGAAATGTTCCCTCTGTGTCTGGCGTGACGCCTAAAGCATGGGATCTTCACATCTACTCCAACCCTTGTGAGCATCTTCTGCTTCCCACTCGTTTCAATGCACAATGCTCCTAGCTTTCTTTACTGGTGGCGCTTACAATTTCGATATCTTGGCTCGGAACGGTCTTCAATTTTTCCAGGTATGACATTTTTATTTTGATTGTATCCTTAGTTTTATCCTTGAGGGTGAATACGCTTGTACTACGTCCAGCAGTGGTTCTACCTTGGCTTACCCGAATCTCCAAGGTTTGTTCTGCCATGACGACTTCTTATTTACAGGAATATGGCAGGATCCATCAGTGAAGCGGCGTACATGACAGGGTTCGACAGAAACTCGGACATCGTGTTTGCTGCTAGCTATGCACCTCTTCTGAACGTGAGTATTCCGCGATTCAACTGGTCCTTCTTTTCTGAACGTCCGAAAGCACCTTAATAGTTCCCAATGGGTAAGCGTTTCTTTACCCAGATGAAAGTTGATGAGTTGTTCAGAGTCCCAACCTGATCACCTTTACTCCTAATCAAGTCGTCAAATCCACATCCTACTATGTGCAACAGGTCTGCTCTTGTTATGCTTTCCGAAGGGAATTCGAGCTGAATGGTTGATCATCAGATGTTCTCTGTTTACAAAGGTAACGAATACCTACCTTCAACCACCAACAACGCGAGTAATGCTGTACAATGGAGTGCCACTCGCGACACGACAAACAATGACGTCTACCTAAAGGTCTGTTCTCCGACAGGGTACCAGGATCTGATCTTTCAAGGTAGGTTGTCAACTCTGCAACATCTGCCAACACGGTAGTTTTCTCTCTTCCGTTCGGAACAATCAATTCAGCAGGAACGGGCATAATTTTAACTGGCGATGTCACCACAATGAACACCCCAACAAACCCTGACGCTGCCGTGCCGAGCAACTTCACGTTCACTGCTAGCTCCCGTATCACCTACAATGCTCCGGCATTGTCAGTCTCTGTACTGATTGTTAACGCTCATTAAGTCAATGTAATTACGGACAGTAAAACAGTTTCTTGACATGCCTACAAGATTACTAAGCTTGGGGCTGTACCAACGCTGTAAGTAGTATGTACTCGTCGTTGACACAGGTGCAGAGATCGAGACGAGCATCTGCAAATCCCGTGTCCGTCCCTGACTGAAGCGGCGCTTGGTGTCACGGGCTTACTGTAGCATGCCGTACACCGTAATTATGGGAAAAAGAATCTTTCCACTGGACTACCATGTCGAGCAGTGAGAAAGATACTCTACCCAGCTCAAATCACATTCTAGCTGTCCCTAGCCGCTCCAAGCGGTCTTTGCTGTTAAAAATACTTGTGATTGGATCCATTCTGTGGATTACTGCTATTCGGTTGCTTCCTCTTTTAACATTTGTTGCGCATCACTGCGGAATATGGCGTGACGAGCTCACGAACGCTTACACGGAACCACCCTGCCTCCAGGTCAATATTCTTCAGCCGAATAAGAATTCTGAAATATGGGAGAGCATCGGCAAGGAAATCAGTACGAACGCGTTTAAAGACTCAGCGATCAGCTGGTTGTCTGGTGCTGTCCAGGTTCCGTAAGTTTTCATGAAAATGGACCAGTTTCGGAACAAACATCACTTGTAGGACAGAGTCGTATGATAGCATGGATCCTGTTGGCGTTGATCCTCGCTGGGAAGTATTCGGCAACTTGCACGATTATCTTCTCAAAGCGTTCCCCAAGGTGTAAGTTGCTGTCAATTATGTGGCTTCCTTCTGTCAGCTTGTAGACATGCTACCTTGAAACTCACCAAAATCAACACTTATGGGCTACTCTATGAATGGACTGGCTCCGACACGTCTCTCAAGCCTCTCCTCCTTGCTGCTCACCAAGGTGCTTGCAGTCTTTGGGTTTTTCAAACTTTAATACCAATTACAGATGTCGTACCCGTTGATCCAAACACTGTAAATCAGTGGACTCATCCTCCGTACTCTGGCTATTACGATGGTATACAACCAGTACTATCTTAGTCCAAGGTGACCTGAATCATCTCTAGGGGAAAAAATCTGGGGAAGAGGTTCCTCAGATGACAAGAGTGGATTAATTGGCTCTTTGTAACGATGTCGCCTCATTTTTTGTGTGTTCACTCTTGATTCAGATCCGCCATCGAGACTCTGATCGATCACGGGTTCACACCCACTCGTACCATCGTTCTAGCCTACGGATTCGATGAAGAAACAAGTGGACTTGAGGTAGGTTTTTCTTACATCCGTATGATGCGTCTTCATGCATCATTAGGGGGCATCGGAACTCGGAAAAGCAATGCTTGAGGTTTACGGCGAGGATTCTTTTGCTCTTATCATTGATGAAGGCGGTCAGTTTTCACATCCAATCCGCAAAACTCAAGACTCTACTTATGAACAGGAGGTTTTGTGAAACAATATGGAAAGGTCTTTGCTACTCCTGGGGTCGCCGAAAAGGGCTATCTCGATACCCGCATCGATGTAGCTACCGCTGGTGGCCATTCTAGTGTGCCTCCGAGTCATACGGTAAGAGTCCATACGGCTTTCTTTTGTAGTGACATTGATTCGTAGAGCATTGGTATCCTCTCAGCACTATTAGTGCACTTCGAAGAGCACCCATACCCTGCACATATTGTGAGTTCAGCCTTTCTACTGGTGCATGACTTCATCCTGGGCTTGTTTAGTCCAGGGATCAGCCTATCTATGAAACTCTCCAATGTTACGCTGAACATGCAGATGAGCTTGATCGTCATCTTCGAACCGCCATTAAAAAATCTTCCCATTCCGACGCCGCGTTGCGTTACGTTGAGCACAGACTCTTTAACAGTCCAGCATATGAGGCACTGTGGGGTACAACCCAAGCTATCGATTTGATAGGGGGTGGTGTGAAGACGAACGCATTGCCTGAAAATGCCTGGGCAGTTGTCAATCATCGTATTGCTACAACCAGGTCGGTGAATGATGCCCTCTGTTCTGTATTTAATCAGTGTGCTTTAGTTCTGTAGCGGAGACGAAGGCTCACGACACGAAGCTTCTCGAGCACCTTGCCCACAAGTTCAATCTTACTTATACCGCTTTCGGAATCGGCGTTTCCGAGGGTTCTTCTCCATCTCTAGGAACGTTGATATTGAGCGATGCATGGAACAACTCACTGGAACCGGCTCCGGTTACCCCGACCAAAGGGAAAGAGGCAGCTCCGTATCAATTATTGTCCGGAACGATCAAGGCAACGTATAACGCTCATCGCTCGCTTGATGGGGAGAATATTTTGGTCGCTCCTGGCATGTCGACCGGGAATACCGGTGTGTCACTCAAATTATCATCGTCTATGCCTGATGGTATGTAGATACGAGGTACTACTGGAAGCTGTCTCAGCATATCTTTCGATACAACCATCGTAACTCAGGAGATAGCGACAACAGATTATTGAGCGGGATTCATACTGTCAATGAATGTGCGTTGCATATCCAGCTAGCTGTAAATGATACTGAAACTCCTTGAAGCAATCGATGTTGATGGTTTTCTTGAAGTTATCAGGTTCTTCACGACGTTGGTATTGAATACGGATGAGAGTAGCTTGCCTTGATGACTGACAAGGACAAGAGCATTTGATTATAACATGTACGAAAGCAGTTCAAGGATTCTGGATTTCCTGAGATAGCTGTACCTTGCTCTTTCTACTGGGAAGCAATTGGGGGGCGATGTGAGGGATAACACCCCCTTCACTGATAGTCACTTTGCCGAGTAGCCGGTTCAACCTAAAAGCAAGGGTTAGTATAAGATCATGGTCTGCATCGGACGGACTCTTCGTCGTTTCGAATGGCTAGTTGAAGATGACGCTAGGCAGATTGAGTTGGATCGGACTCTGAGAAAACGACTTCAGACTCACTGGCACGATTCTTTTTTTCTTGTGATCGTGTGCGGCATTGCCGGCCAGCTCCAAAACCTCTGCAACAAGGTATTCAAGAACCGCTGTTAGGAAGACTGTGAAATGACGGTCAATGGACGTGTTTCGATGTTGAAAAAAGTAACGACTCACTGGGTGCCATTGCCGCGACGCGCTTGCCAGGATTATCTTTCCGTAGAGCCCGGTGGATCCGGGAGACAGGGAATTGCAAAGACGCCTTTTGCGAGCGACTTGTGTGAGTGTTGCTATTCATGCTGCGAGCGAAGATGGTTAGTACTCGACAGTGGCAGAGTCCGAGTCCTACTTTAGGTTTCCTTTTCCCGCTTTGGCCTTTCCTGACTAAACCATAAAATCCAGAAGGAGTCGAATAGCAGTAAAGAGGGAATACCATTGTCAAGATCGATGTTTTGTTCAAGTTTGAGTCTTCGAATTTTTGGGACGGGCGTCTAAATATAGGTAGGGCACACCCTCACGTGCTCGATCAGAAAGTTGTGTCGCGTTGCACACACGAGGATAAGCGAAACTTGAATGTCAACACCGACTCGGCCTCCAATAGCCCCACCGTCGACAACCTCGATGGTCCCTACGGACTCCATCAATCCGGTACAGCCCACTGCTGACCAGGTAGGTTTTGTTGGATACAATAATGCAGCGAACCTCATGACTTGCAGGTGGTAGTGTTGTATGTTGTACGTATCGGCTTCTTTTTGAATCTGAAATGTAATAACTTGCAGATGATCGCTATGGCCGTGGTCATCTTTGGGTTCTGGAATGTCCCCGGAGTGAGGAATTTCATAAACCCACTCAAACTCTTTACTATTGGCTGGCACGAACTCAGTCATATCATTATGGTGCGTCGTTGCGTGCATCGGTATGCATGTCTGTTGAACGTTGAACATCCAGGCAATTTTGACGGGAGGGAGGATATTGCGAGTCACTATTGACCCTAACATCGGAGGCGCCACTATTGTTGAGGGCGGACGGCCGACTCTGATACTTTCGGCCGGATACATTGGCTCAGCACTGCTGGGGGGACTATTCGTACTGGCAGGATGGGATACCTTGGTGGCAAAAGTCATGAGTTTTGTCCTTGGGATTGGCCTCGTCCTGCCTTTGCGGCTGGTCCGAGACAAGCTGTGTGTAAATTGCCTCTCCGAAATGAACATACTAACAAAGCTGCAGAACTATTCTTCTAACAATATTATACGAAGGACTACTCGTAGGATTCTGGTTCGTTGACCACGGGTATGCATCCTGCCTGTCCGGCCATAGCTCACTCACATTTACTTACGAAGGTCTGCTCTTCGATGGTATTGCCTGTTCATCGGAATAATGAAGTAAGCGTTCCCGGCTTCTCGCTCCGCACTAACATTCGAATAGTGTATTGTTTGTCATTTGTACGTGCTGCGGTTGATCTTGCCTTTGGCTCGTCGAGAACTGTTGCAGGGGACGTTGCAGATGACCGATTCTTCCACAAAACAAATGATTCAGATGCTACGCAGTTTGCGATTCTGTATCCACGTATAGGGCCGCATAGTGAGTTGCTTGTTGCATTTGAAGTCGACTGACTATTGGGGATGATAGTCTGGGCAACGTTTTGGATAATCTTCCAGCTTGGAGTCCTCGCAGCCTTTTCGATATTGGGTCTTATGGTGTTCAAGGTACCCAATAATGCCAGTTCCAGTGCCTCCAGTACATGACATGCTTCATAGCTTACTTCCCAGCAAATGCAAGCACAGGCTGGTAAGTGGCTGCGGTCTATTGTTACAGAAGCTGACGGTGGAAAAAGCTGCGTTTTTGCCAACATGAACGAGAGAGACGCCATCATTGGAGACATCTGTATTGCATCTAGGTCGGAACATATTCGAGTGTACTTGCTGCCATTAACTTATTTCGCTGTGTTTAAATCGGATACTGATACATTATGTTGGACTAAGACGGAGATGGGAGGTTGGTCAGTTAGAAAGAAGGGCCTACTTGCGGGATGCTCGCCGTAGGAGACTTGTAACCAACACTGCACCGACTGCTACGGCCCCGCCGACGATGGCCATGCCTATGTAGCTGTCTGCACGACGGTGGTGAGTGGACATTAGAAAATATGCAATAAACCTACCTTTTGCCACACCCTTGTCGATTAATTGGGCAAGACTCATGGCTTGCATATTTGACGGTTCTTTGTCCAACAACAGGGCTTGCTAGTGTGAGTGTGGGTGTAGATCCAGAAAAATGGCTTACCATTAAACTTCTTTGCGTCTTCATAATTACCCATCTTATAGTAGCCCAAAGCGAGGTAATAGAGGCATTCTCTCCGCCGTGCAGGCTCGGAGCGGTACAGATCTTTGAGGCTTCAACTTGCAAGCTTCTGAATAATGAGGGAGTTACCTTGCAGTAAACCAACGCCCTGGACTTGGTCCTGACGTCGTGGACTCTTAACGAGTCCCCAAGCATAGTTGAAGATGGTCTGCACAGTTACATGCTTTTGAGCTTGTTCCCTGTCGTATTGCCGTTTGAGAACCTGTGTCTGTTAGGTTCCGACGCACTGGATGATTCGTTGATTACCTCCAATTCATCGTAAGTGAGCGAGACCTCAGCGTCTGCAGCGTAGGGAAGTTCGGTGGTCATCGCTGTTCGGTGATCGGACTTTGAATTTAGCTTGTAACTCCTACAGTCATCACGAAAATTGGAATGGGCGACCACGGTGAGTTGCATTCTCAGTCTTCATTCTTTTCTTGCGTTGTTAGCTAGCTAGCAGCTCGACTCTCCCGGCGAAATAACCTGCAACCCACTTACACAGCTTGACCCGCTTTTTTACAGACCGTGGATCATACCGCGACGACCGCTATCGTTCCTCCAGGGACAGAGACCATTTCAGAGACAAAGACAGGGACAGATATCGCCGAGAAGACCGGTATCGCGACGAACACAGACGTTCGTCCCGCTACGACGATGACAACAGGCGCCGAGACCATCGTCCTCGCGACGAAGAGCAGCCTAAAGAGCGGCCAGCTGAGCGTCGGGGCGGAGGCGGCGGCGGCGGCGGCGGTGGTCGTCGAGGCGGCGCTACGGGAACCCCAGAAAGACGTTCACCAACTCCAGAAGGCGCCATTCCTCTTTCCCAAAGGCGGCGAAAGGCATCAGGTTGGGACGTACACGCTCCAGGCTACGAGCAGTATTCTGCAATGCAAGCAAAACAGACAGGTACTTATCTTTTCCATATCTTTCCGTTTCGCAACTAAATATGAAAGGTCTCTTCAATCTTCCCGGAGCAAATAGGACTCAGATGCCAGCAATTCTCAGTATTGCTGGCCTTCCTACTCCAATGCCCGTCCAAAGCTTTGGAATGGGCATTGGTGGTAACCCCAACCTCTCCCGTCAGTCGAGGAGGCTCTATATTGGCAGCATCACTCCCGACGTCAACGAACAAAATTTGACTGAATTCTTTAATGCCAAGATGAACGAACTCAACTTTGGAGGTAGTAGCAGCACCAAGGATCCTGTACTAGCTGTGCAGTGCAACTACGAAAAGAACTACGCATTTGTCGAGGTATGATACTGGTGACGCTCGTACTCACTATTCCTCACGTACCTTTCTAGTTCCGAAGTGCTGAAGATGCCACCGCCGCAATGGCCTTTGACGGTATTATCTTCTTGAACGGTCCTCTCAAAATCCGTCGACCCAAAGATTACGGTGGTGACTCAGTCCAACCGGTTCATGTCCCTGGTGTCATCTCTACCAACGTCCCCGATACCATAAACAAAATATTCATTGGAGGCCTTCCTGCTTATCTCGACGAAGGCAATGTACAAGAGTTGCTCAATAGTTTTGGTGAACTCAAAGCATTCAATCTCGTCAGAGAAAATGGGAATGGTCCTTCGAAGGTATGCTAACGTCCCTTCAGCGCCAGCCGCTGACATGACTTTCAGGGCTTTGCATTTTGCGAATATGTTGACACTAACGTGACAGACACTGCTATTCAAGCGTTGAACGGAATGGAACTCGGCGACAAGTATCTCGTCGTCCAGCGTGCTTCCGTAGGCGCAAGAGCTCCCGATGGTTCACTCGTGCCGAGTATACCGATCGAGCACTTGCAAGCTGAGATTCCTCGTCCCATCATGCCAGCTGGCGAAAACACCAATGAGGCTCGTATCCTGCTCATGTTAAACATGGTCACACCGGAAGACCTTATCGACGATCGAGATTTTGGTGATCTCTACGAAGACATCATGGAGGAGTGTTCTCGCTTTGGCGCGGTAGAGGACTTGCGTATTCCCAGACCAGTAAAGAAGGACAAACCCAACAAGTGGGCACCTGGCGAGACTGGTACTATCTCTGCCCAGGATGCTACTAAGATCGACGAAGCCGCCGGTGTGGGCAGGGTCTATGTCAAATACATTGATCCTGGGAAAGCGCAGGTTGCACTCAAGGCTTTGGCCGGGCGCTCGTTTGCTGGTCGATCTATCATCACTACGCTGCTCAGTGAAGAGAGTCAAACCTCCCCTCCTCTCCATGTCATTTTTGCTCCTCAACCTGACGCACCTCCTCCTTTGCCAACATCGTAGTTTAAATGCTTTCGATAGGTTTGTTGTAGGTCCAAGGTAATCTTATTTACGATGTTCGTATAGTATAGTCATTCAGTTCCGACTCGAATTCTTCCTGTTTAGTCCTGTCAAAGCTCAGTCCGCTAGCAAGAGTGGAACACAAATCCATATTCGAGTAACTAATCCACACAGCTACATACTAAGTAGAACCGCTACACCTTTACGCGTAGTCTCTTGGAATGGACAAATCTCGCCGATATCAGGGGAACTGACGCTGCAAAAATCAAAAGGCCAGTAAATAATATTAGAGCTGTGAACTGCGGTTCTCTTCCTGTACGATCGAATAAGCCTGCGGTTGGTGTGCCAAACAAACTTGCGACGGCAACAAAGAGATACATCGTACCTAGAGACGTCAGTTGCATTCATGAGTAGCAGGTAGGCTTTACCAAGTCTTCCGCCGAAGTTATTGGTTGAGGATATTGAAGCAACGTAGGCAGGTAGTAATGAAAGGAAAGCTCCTGTCGGATCGTGAGTCGGAGACCAGGAGAAACTGACCAAACGAACCGGAAAGAAGACCAAACAAAGCACAAAACATGACGATGGGTGCAGGCCCATCTGCCGGCAACCAAATACCCAATGTTACAATGCCCGAGAGTAGCATGGATGGGATCAGAACATTGAGCCTGTCTAACGTTAGGGATGTGTCATTGAGCGCCTCGATTCTTACGGGCCAATGCGATCGGCAATGAGTCCAGGGATGATGCGGAGGACCCCCGAGGCATTCAAGATGGCCACAAGATAAGAGGTAAGACTTTGTGGAACATGGTTGTAGTTTGCATATGCCTCGATGTAGAAGTACGGAATGAACAAGGCATAGAAGAACCTAGTATCCCACTGTACTTAGCTCAGTGAGAGCATTGCGAAACCGCAGCTTACAGAAATGCACTGAGAGTGACTAGACAATAGTTGACATTCTTGAATCCGGTCAAATCGACAGAATGACGCAGGTCAACAGTGGGTGAGAGCAGGAATCGCGTACGCATGAAAAGGCTGGATACGATGAGGCAGGCGAGGGTAACGACAGCAACAGCACGAATAGTCCATGCAAAGCCGATCTGAGGTATCAAGCGTTTGAGAAGAATGGGATATACAACTCCACCAAAAGATGAGCCTGATGCAACGATGCCAATGGCAAAGGCTCGTCGACGATGAAACCAATGTCCAATTACTGCGAGCGAAGGGGTAAATCTGGACAATCAGTAAAGTTGTATCGACTGTAAAGCCAAGTACAGACATTAGAGCACTTCCGACGCCAAACAACAGACCGTGGACGAAGAAGAACTGATATGCCTGATTGTCTTGACACAGAGATAAGAGGAACAACGAAACAACAACAATAATGGTTCCCATAGGTAGAAGAATCTGCAAGGCAAGAATGAGAGAAGGGAGCGTGCAATCTGTGACTGTACCTCCGTTCCAACGACGTCAAATAATCTGCCGACAATGGGACCCAATCCATACAAGAGGAATAGCTGAATGGCACCTATGAGAGAGATGGTAGAAGGAGAATAGTTCTTCAACTGCTGCAAAGTGTACTGGGCCTGGAAGACACCCTATGTATTATTGAGTCAGAGCTTTGATGAGTAGGTACCAATGCTACATAGGAATTCACAATGCCCCACGTTGAAAAAAGTGCAGAGAAAGAGCCCAGCACGACAAGCCACGCTCGAAGACCGCCTTCAGGGAAATCGGGAGTCAGAGTGGCTGTGGACAGAGAGACGTCAGGAGTTCTGGATTCGGTATCATGAAAGTCGCTATTGGCGCTCATCTACCAAGATCTAGAGATAAAAAGCGTCCTTGATGTTTCATCCGAACGCATGACGACATCATAAATGGGCATATGCCACGTGATCGCTCATCCATTCCTGAATATCTTAGCCTATCTTTATCAACTCATGACGAGTGAATCGAGTTCACTCACGGCGGCTTTGGAATTGTTCCAAATTCCAAACCAGTTCTCCCGCTACTCCATCATTGAAGAAATCGAAACCATAAAGCGCTTAGAAACTTGGAAAAATGCGGCCTCGCAAGTTTTGAGTGACCTACGGGACTTGGTCACTGACAAACAGCTCTCAGTAGCCGAGCAAGCGGATGTCATTGCCTGTGTCGTTCCATTCGACAGCAGGGACATATGGTCATCTTCGCAGTCTCAGATCTTCGCATCAGGCATGACGGCCGTGGAATGTTTATCTATTGTTGACCGTGTTCCTTGTAGAAATCTTGAGCAAATGGAATCAGCCAGACATTCATCTACTTACTGAAATTCTGGCTCGTAAAGCTAAGCCACTCTTTCAATCCAATCCACATCCGCACCTGCATCTTTCTACTGGACGTAGGCTACCTCGACCGGCGGGCGGACCAATGGCTTCGCAGGATTACTATGAAAGTCAAACATGGAAAGAGCATCCTGGTGCTGCAAAACTTATATCTTGGTGCTTAAGACACATCAAGGTCAGATAGCTTATTACATCTCGCGTAAGTTGATGGCCTCTAGAGCGAAGACTACGAGCGACTGTGGCATCTTGTCATTCCGCCAGTCATGACCTTCCTTGATGACTACGAGTCCACGAACAAAATTCGTGGAATTCAGTTAGCTCAGGAAATGCTTCAGCGTGTGCCTCCCGAGCTTCTCAGGCGAACCGGTGTTGATGGACTTCTTCACTCGGTTTGTCTTCCCCGTCGCACTTCCAATCGCTGACACTCTTAGTCCTTGAATACTTGTCTCGGATTCCTGCGAGACGACCAGTCACCCCTTCTCTTGAGTGTCACAATACCCACAACAGTGTCCCTTATCAAGCTAACCTCGCCTTTCGCCTCTGCTGGATATTTTGATCAGCTATGCACGTTACTCGGCGAGGGGATCATCGGAACTGTTTGGATGTACTCGTCGGACAGCGAAAAGACCATTCTGGCTTCTATAGATTCGCTCCCACTAGTATTTGATGCCCTGGGGCTGGGATGTGTGCGATATCTCAAGGTGCTGTCTCTTTCTTATTCTACGCATGCTAAGTGATACGTGCAGGCACTCGTACCTCAGCTCACGCATTCTCTCATGCCCGACGAATTTAGGCCACCTTTCGTCCCGTTGCAAATCAGCTCCTTACGTGCCTTGTGCGCCCTCATAGATATTTGTGCCGTCAGAATAAAGTTCTGGAAAGGTACAATTTTAGACGCAGTTGTGCGCTGCTGGATCAATGCTAGTAATGACGGTACGCTACGACCAGCAGTCCTCTTCGTGCTTAGATCACCTATTCAATAGGTGACCTGAGAGAGCTCTTGCAAACAGCATGTTGGACCCTAGCCAAAGCTTGTCCATCTATCAAAAAGGTTAGCCATCTAATTTCACCACCTTTCAATAATATTATCTTTTTCAGGAGGAGTTTGCGAGACTACTGGAAGCGGATCAGGTCGTTTTTCAGGACCTCATACAGAAATGTCAATAAACCGCTACGACCTGGTGTGCCAAGCTCTGAACAACATTGATCTCAGGCTGAACTTCCGGGCCAAATTTTGGGAACTTCATGATCAAATCCCGCATCTCCTCTGCCGCACTATGTAAACCTCATTTTCTTATTCCATTACACTCGGCTGTGACTGTGAGACACTTGAGCTGAGCGTCCTCTTTTCTAACTCCCGGCAGCTCGAAGATTGCAGTGACTGTGTTTGACTGTCTGATTTTTTGTTTTCACGTAGATTAATCCTATGTTGCATTCTTCGCCACTCATGATTGTCAGCATACTCTAGAATCCTTCTGGATCATTTTTTCCGTTCAAAGAGCTGTCTCTTGCGGACGAAAACAAATGGTCAATGAGACGCTCTAGAATTAAGATGTAGGTGGGTTCGTATGAGTGAGGCTACCCGCTCTTCATTTCGCCCGGCGACACCAGATATCAATATCCTTTTTTGATGGAGTCGCATTATTTACTTTGCTTTAGGAAACGCTTTCCCAAATATTCTATTCACGCTTCCTGTAATTCTCATTACTCCAATGCCAACTCCCAGGAGCACTCCAATGTCCACGAAAATTAGAGCTGCTCCACCGACCATGAACCTAGGAGCAAATACTTTCCACACCATCAGATGTCTTCTAAGAATGGCGGCACTGACGGCGGTACCAAAAGCGAGGCTCGCATAATAGAGCATCATTCCCAAGCAAGTGAGTGCAATATTGCGCTGGACTTCCTGATCTAACCGCGGCTGTTTGTCCGTTGGGCGAGGCTGGGGATCAGGGCGCGGCGAAAAGTTCCATAATGCCAGAAGAGGAGCGGACAGCCCCGCAAGGAGCCATGGTCCAAAGGAGTTGAGTATGACTGTCAGAGGAGACAGAGTATAGTTTGCCGTCGGCGTCAGCAGGAAGGCAGACTTAAATTGAATGGACGATACAGTCGACTGGTGTCCAGTCCCGTAAAAGGTTAAAAGACCCAAAAGTGCGAAAGGCATGATCTCCGTGAACCTAGTGCCAATGAAGGCGCGGTGAACACTTGTAGCCGCATTAAGGAGAAGCGATGGTTTGTCCTCAATCGCTTCCACATCACGTGCACTGTCAACTACTTCCAGGAAAGCCACCATTGCCACTGCGGCCAACGCTAGCACCACTTGACCTGTCAGTTGGCTACACACGTAAACCAAAGCCAGGAATATGCTCCAAAAGAGTAGGTACGATGATCCAAAAGTGTTGGCGAAACCGATCACTGAGACTTCTCTTTTTGCATCGGACTGAGTAGCACCGGATTCAACTCTCAGACACAAAGGCATGACCCACCAAAACATGAAGCCAATACCTAGATCGATGAAGAATGCAAATCTTGCCAACCATGTCCTGCCTATACGGAGGAGAGCACTAAACTCGTCTCCTACGATGCTGGCAGTATCAGACCAATCTACCAGCCAGAAAACGGCGCCGAGAGTGAGTGACGGTGCCAGGATGTACGGCAGAAACGTCTGCGCTTGTCCATAATGGGATCTAGAAATCTGTAAGAAAGATTTGAATGCTAAAGGGACTGAAAAGGCGGCGGGTAAGGCCAAGAGGAGGATAGGAAGAGGAGGTATTGACAAAGACGACGACGAATAGAAAGTGACATGGCAGTAAGGTTGTTGTTCCTCCCTACAGATCGTGCTGATCGAAATTAATCGAACACAGAGTGCAAAGAGTAGAGAGAAGCCCAAGATACGGTATCTGAGGCGAGTAGTCGGGGCTGTAATTCCTTTCCACACAAAGGGGGCAAGGCAGGACATTAGAAGGAAGAGAACCATACGGTCTTCCCAGAACGTAAATGAGTTGGACAAAAAGGCAAGCGCATGAAGTATGAGGGGGACTGGTATGGACTGGAGATTGATTTTGGGTGGTGTTGATCGTATCATTAACAGACACGAGGTGAGCGGAGCAATGAATAAAATGCAGTCTAGAGCATCGACACCTTGAAGATATGGCTCAAAAGACGACGAGGCAATGAAGCCCAGGACGGAACCTGCAGCGATACCACGAAGCCCCTGGTATAACCGTGACGAAAGCCATGATTCCCAGTCATGACCCTGTCGAGAGAGTCCGTGATACATTGACCACGTAGCTATCAGACCGACACCTAACAATGCCAGTCCGAATGCCATGAGGACCGGATTGAACTGAGCCCATATTGCACGACAGGCCGACAGAGCCACTCGATTATAGTTGGACAGTGTGAGCAAAGTTATCTCAAGATCACTCTGCGGCGTCTGTGTCGCATTCCATGCGGACTGCAGAGTGCCCCAGGCATCATCGAGCTCATTGCCAGACGGACTAGAGCGATACACGTCTAGATATCTTTTGATTTGCGCCGTGTTGATTTCGAGAGCGCGTAAAAAGTCAATTCCAGTCTTGTCGCGCCAGAAAAGTTCCGGAATAACAGAGCCAAGATTGTTGAATGGGATGGGCAACCCAAGCAAAAGAGACAGAGTAGGCAAAAGGTCAATCTGCTGAATTGAACGATCTGGAACGGAGGCATGGGGGAAAGTCTTGTACTGCAAAAGACCTGAAGGGATATGGTGCGAAAATCCCGAAAGGTCCCGACCTTTGCTGTATATCCAGAGTGCTGCCGAAGTTTCAAGAGTGCCATCACCACCATGATCACCAGAACGGTCCATTCCATGATCACCAAGCAGGACAAGAAGAGTGTCGTCGTCCAGCAAGTCTACGACACGGGTCAAGACTTGGTTCATTTGCTCTAGTTTGGCCTTCATGCCGGGATGGTCAGGACCGACTCTGTGACCAACATGATCTACGCCCAGGAAATGGCCGACAAGAAAGTCGAAAGGTTTTGTGGCATCTTCCAACAGAGGAAACAAGTGTTTTATGACACCGTCGTCGACTGTATGAAGATCCTCGACGTTAAACGAATCGTAAGGAAATGTCATATTAGGTACGAAGGATTGCGGAAATATAGACATCCATGTATCATCGCCCATGAATGCAGACTGAGGATATCAGTTACAAGACAACTGATGGAGTTGCGACTCACCCTTTTACCAGCCAGACTTAGCTGATTAATGATAGAGTCTTCTGCTATAGAAGACGCGCCAAAGTTGTTTCCAAGGTCTATGAATGTCGGCAGAGAGCCTGTTGTTATGCCTTTCAACCTCTGCATGGTGGTGGTTGGTGGATCGGCATAGGAATTGAAGAGAAATGATCTCTTTGGCTGTTTTTCGGTCAAATGACGAGGCAGAGTTAGCACATTGTGATAGAAAGGCGAGACTGGGTGCGGAGGGTTTGCAGAAAGAAAATCGAAACGCAGTGCATCAACGATGAGCACCACTGCGCGATTGTGAGTTGGTGGAAATGAGCACGACTTGTCTGCACAGAATGTGGATTCTGAGAGAGCCAGGCGAGTTAGCAGAAATCCACCGGTGAATAAATAAATGCCAGTGAGATGAATAAAGACGACCCAGACGAGAAGAAGCAGGCTACGAGACAACATGGAAAGCACGTGATTACGCATACTTCGTCACCGCCGTGTTTCGCACAAGTGTTCTGTACAATAACGTCCATGCGGCAGAGAACAGGCCAATCGGAGGAAGAACCCAGCTCAATTTCCAAGACCATCCAGCCTTTCTCTCCAGCGATTCAATCAGCACATCTACTCGTCGCGACAACTCCTCTCGAGTCCCAGAATTGTCCACAGTCAGGTCTGCGTATTCAAGTTTCGACAGTATGGGCATCTGCGAGTTTATTCTTGAAATTGCCTCTTCTCTGTCCGAGTTGTCTCGCTGCATCAGCCGTTTCAACTGAGTTTCCGGGGAGCTGTGCAACTCAGAAATTTGAAGCAGGAGAGCTTGGACATACCAATACACAACAACAACCAAGCCAACGTATTTCCACAGAGGCCCTTCAATCAGCAATGGAACATCCAGCATACAAATCTTCTCGCCCTTCAGCCAATGAACAATAACCTGCCACAGCATCGCTCGTCTAACAGCAGGATGAACCACTGAGTTCAACCTTCGTCGCTTCTCTTCATCATTGAACACAATAGACCCCAACTTCTTGCGGTCCAGAGTCCCGTCAGGGAGGAGCATATCTTTGCCAAAGTATTCAACAATTTTCGAAAGACCTGGGGTGCCCGGCTGCACCACCTCGCGAGCTAACACATCTGCATCTATAACCGGGATGCCTTTGGCTTGCAGAAGCTTCGAGACTGACGATTTTCCCGTCGCAATTCCGCCAGTCAAGCCGACGACAAGCATTGCGTGGGACTGTTGTGAATACCGTTTATTTATATAATTTAATTTAACCTATCTTGCTTGTAGATATGGTGGTGGCATTTCTTCCTCTAATGCGGCAAAGCCCTGTTCATCCCGCAATCTCTGATTCTCATCTCGCAGTCTCTGATTTTCTGCGGCTAACAATACCGCCGTCTCCAATTCTACCATCTGATTCTGGTGCGACGACTCGGATGGGTTGTGCTTCGGTTGGAATCGTGGTCCGCCATTAGATGAAGCATGAGACGTCGACATAGTGTCTCCGTAGGAGTCGGAATAAACAGAAATAGGCACCTCTTGAGGCGACCGAGTCTGGGTATCTTCGTGTGTTGCATCTTCACGCGCTGGGAAAGGCACAGCGTCTACCGAGGTATCTTGCTGGTGACGGCCTCTTGTTATGAAGGAAGCCGCCGTTGGGGGAGGCGCTCGATTTGAATTCAGCGACGAAACATCTGATTACGGTTCAAACGTAGCATTCAATAAGTCGGCATCTTACCTGACATGGCCCCTTTGGCACTACCTGTCGCGGCACTGGTCAATGCAGCCGGAACTATGCTAGCCCAACGAGGTCTGTTCACATTTTCGGATGAACCAGAACTGTTTGAGCAGAGATGAGTACAGTGTGTATTTGCCAGGATCACTAACCTTGCTAAGAGCCATTCTCTTTGTCTCCGGCGACGAATGAAGAAGCAAAGAAGGAGCAGTATGAGGATAATCATGACCACGACGCCTACAGCCACTCCGATAATAGTCGATCTATGGGATGATTTGCTAGTACTAGAGTCTAAATTGGCACTCGAGGAATCAGAATTGTCGCTGCCAGTTGCCAAAGTAGTAGCAGAAGAACCTGCAGAACTACCGCTTGAATTAGTGCCGTTGGGTGATGACGGAAAGTTAGTTTGCGAAGGTGGACTGGTGGTCCCACTTGAGCTTGAACCGGCATTGTGAGATGAGCCAGAAGATGATGATTCAGTAAGTGATCCAGAAGGTGAAGAAGATTGAGAAGATGAGGACGCTGACGAAGTGGTTTGGCTAGAACCGGCATTGCCAGGGTTATTGGGACTCGAGCTACGAGGGAGGTTGGACCAATCCTTCATTGATTATTTCTCTCACCTTGGTTGGCTTTGCGAACTCGTCGTTCCTGCGGAGCTTCCGTCATCGAGCCTAGGAGAATAAGACACCCTGCATCAGAGTAACTGAACTTACGAGTATACAATGCGGTCGAGAAGAATCAAAGACATCTGTGTACCACCCTGGTGACCATTTTGAATGGTTAAAGTATGCTGAGAGTTTGACATCGACTGTGTGGAGAATAAAAGAACGTTATAGTCGAATCCAGTTTCGTCAGTTATGGGCTGTTGGTACACTCCGACTTGTTGGTTGTCAATGAAAAAAGAGAGGTCGGTACTGCGTATCCGTAAATACAGACAAACTTGAATGGCAAGAAAGACAGACGAGGAAAAGGTAGGTCCATGTCCGAGGATACCATAGATATAGACAGCAGAACCTAGGCCACATAGTAAATAGTTTCAAGAATATCTAGGGTACAACACGCACCTGTGAAAGATAGTTCTGCCGTTTCAATAACACCACTGCCAGGCACCTTGAGTCAATCGACATCAGCAAGGGAAATCCATTGTGGAAACCACTGACAACTGGGAATCCAAATCAGTAAACGCCTGAGTTTCAAGAAACCACACACAAGTTGTATCGCTCCAGGTACCCTCAAATGCCTGGGATGGATCTGGGTGGGCGTCGCAACTTGAACAGCCCGGGCCATTCCAGTAACCATCGGGCTTATAAGTTATCTGGCCACCATTGTTCGTGTCGTCGATAGTAACGTTCTGCAGTGCAGCCCATGCGTAACGGAAGGAACAAAGAGTGAAGAGAAGTCGGCAGCAGAGGAAATACATGTCGAGGAAACGGAACAATCACCGTGGACGTCGAAGCATAGATCTGGAAGGGCTCTGCAAGAATTACACATGACATTAATATTATTATGGACTCGCATCAGCCATCATTTCATAAGTTCATGTCAAGGCTTCGATTTGACCGGAATTGGCAGAATCATAGCAACTGTCTCTTGTCGTCTTCCCAAGTCTTCAGGCAACTTGAAGTTTCGACAACCTACTGCGTAGTGCAGTTTTGTCCGGTAGAGAACCTATGATAGTGATCTAGACAAGCCTCATCATCATAGATGATCATCAGTCAATTGCAAATGTTTCAAGGCACGAAGTACTCCGACATTTGTTTGCAGAACGCTGAAACACCGAGGTGCGGGCGTCTAATCTCGTGTTTGATGTTGTTTGTACTTGGCTGAATGCCCGTTGATATCCAGCAACTCCCAACTGAGTTGCTGATTGACATTGCACAACACGTCTGCTTAGAAAACTGTGTATGCGATGATGCTATTAGTATCCCGGCTATTGAATTGAGCCACGTGTGTCGAGAATGGAGACACATTGCATTGGCTACTGCTAGCCTTTGGTCCACCTTTTCTGTCTCTGTCAGGCTTGAGCAATATCTGGATTTAAAACGCAAAGCCCTGACGCTTCTTCTCACTCGCTCTGGGAATGCTTCACTCTTTGTTTCCCTTCATCTTCATGGCGACTGTGACCTCGTCAGACTCCTTGCACAACATTCTACCCGTTGGGCTCGACTTAGCCTCAGAGTTCCGGACTTTGATACTCTCACAAGTCTTGACTGCATCTACCGTCGCATTCCCTTGCTTGAGCATCTCGAGGTTACTGTTCTGAAAGATAGGTCTGCAACTAAAGAGCATATCAATATCTTTAGTATTGCTCCCCGTCTTCGAACAGTAAATCTCCCACCAAAGTCATGCAATTTTTTAGACCTTACGTGGCTTCAGATAGAATTCTTGTCATCTGGACCCTTAGATATGGATTTGCTCGCCAGCTATCTGTCGATTTGTACAGGCCTTCATGAACTTTCACTTCAGTACTTCTACCACCTTACATCCCAAATCTGCGTAGTTCGCCCATGTTCATCATTGCATTCATTGACCCTCCAAATAGAATGCGCTGACCAATTTTCCTCAGTAGAACACCTATTCTCATACATCACTCTCCCTAATCTGAAGTCGTTGTGTTTTCTTTCAAGAAGAGCACAATCTGCCTCTCTTCCCTACTTCCAACAAACCTTTGTCAACTTTATAAAACGTTCACAGTGTTTGATAGAGACACTACGACTCGACAACATTCCCATGCACTTTTCCGGTGTCATTGCGTTACTTGAGATCATCCCTCACCTCACTCATCTTCTCATCCACGAGCCTCTCAGCGCCCCAGGGACTGTTGTTATGGATGCACTTTTGCATCGCTTGAGTGCCTCTGACGCTGACATGCTACTCCCGTATCTGCAACATCTTGATCTTACCTTTCACGGTGTCAGCTGGAGGGCGGTCATGGAGACAATTAGGTCTAGATTAGTGGCTGCGTCCACTCTTACCTCCGTTGCATTAGCGAGCCAAAGGTTGAATCTGTTCGACCTCGCCTGGAGTTTCAGTAGCTGCAAATTGTTCGTTTCACGTTCTGCGTGGCAGTCGACTTGCGAGTTGTGTAACCAGTCGAATCGCCATCTGTGTTGGGAAAGAAAACAAGTCGTAAGTCGTCCCATCACACGTAATCACTTCTCATTCCATTTTGAAGCTAGTTCCGCGTCTGAGTGTTGGTTCGTCTTGATTCTAAATTGTTATTGTCAAGGCGAACGATTACTTACTAGAAGAAAGAGTAGAAATTATCGGAACACAACTCTGTCTGTTCTTCCTCTCCTTTGCAGTTTGCAGTTTGCAGTTTTCAACTTTTTAGTTCCGTAGAACATCTTCAATGCGCAGGTAATGACGTGCAGCGTTCTGCAATTCCTCCAGCAAATGATGGATGATGTCCTCTGCATACATATTTCCATCCCAGTGAACCCACCAGCTTCAATTGCTGTTTGATAATGAGTGCGCCCAGATACAACTCACTGGGGCGACATTGCAGGTAACAATCTATCACGCTGTCAATCATTTGAGGAATATACATGAAAACGAACTTGATTTTCACTTCGAAACGACTACCTGACCATGACAAACAAAGGAGAGCTGTTGTCTTGGACGAGTCGGCAGCGGTATAAGCGAAACGCTGATGCGAAAGCATTTTGGGAGATTGTCATCAAGACGAGCCGCGGACTCGAAAGGGAGAAAGAGCAACATAATTATTATCAGAGCTGGACATTTACAACCCGCGACGCCACGGAGACAACGGGCATGAAGGGCTCAAGGAAGGGGAAGGAAGTGTATATACAAAAGTTACATGTGATCAAGTGCCACACTGGATCGCGTTGATGAAGGAGACGCGAAAAAGCAACTGAAAATGTACCGAACTTCAAAGTCAGAGACGGCCAATTGCAACATAAGCCTCCATTTCCAAGCGCCGGGAGGCGACTTTGATTTTGATTCTGATTCAGCGGGTGTTCGGATTGGCCGGCCTTCAGCGCTTCAGCTGCCGCCTTCTTTTCAGCACGCTTTTTATGCAGTTCCCGAGGGAGAAGTACGCTCTCAAGACAATTAAACGCATGCATTCGACTCTTTAAACATACTAGAGGCTCTATTCCCGCGTTGAGGCTGATTTAAGAGATTTTGGGACTGTGCTGGACTGTGGTCATCTTCACTCCGTATGATTCCCCAGAATGTCCTTGGAACTCCCACCCATGCATTGGCATGCAAACCCTCACCTGTCTTTTTCAAGTGAGGTTCCGCCAGTCGCTCTGCCTCACTTCACTGTCTGTCAATATTCGCGCTTGGAGCAGTTTACACGATCGCGTGTATTGAGAGCCTTCCTATAGGCCTAATGGGACCTGTCAACCGTGGAATGCCCTAGGCTCAACAAGAGTCACAGGTTGATCAGTACAGCTTCTACTACACATGGGCAAAGTTAATCGAGATTTCACCCAAAGGAGACAAGCCTGAGTTAGTCATTAGACATCGTGTTTTATTAGATAAGTAACTCACAGCCTGAGTTCAGCATTCCGTACTCAACCTCCTTATATGTAGTTCAGTACTGTGTAGGTCAAGGTTGTCCACACCACACTGGGTTAAGGTTGTTCACTATGGGTCATAGTTGTTCACTGGGTTAAGGTTGTTCACTACGGGTCATAGTTGTTCACTCGGCCACACCTTGTTTTGATTTGGCATGTCTAGATAGAGAGACTGGCAAATACTGGAAACTAGAAGTCTTTAATACCAACCTCAACATCCTCACTATGTTTTATTCCAGAGTCATAGCTACATGTCCTATCCTATACATCTCTGACTTTCAATGCTTCTGTATATGATCGTATTATACACTGAACATTGAGCAGACAAACTGCCTTGGTTTGGCCTTGGTCCTATCCATGGGATCACTAGTGTCCACAGTCACAGTCATTCACTTCAAAGGTTGAGTTGTTCACTCTACAGGTCAAGGTTGTTCACAGAGACCTGACACATTGTTCACTACGTTCACTCCCTCCAGTTCTGGTTCACCCCACCTTGTTTTGAATCAGTACATCAACATCCTTACTATGTTTTTACTATGTTCTATTCCAGAATCATAGCTATATGTCCTGTACCTCTCTGACTTTCATACATCCGATGACTGGCTTTCTGTACCCTCAAAAAAGCTTCTTCTGCTTTCTTTACTTTAGCTGTAACAATTCCTCGTATAGCCTGATCTTCATATATAACTTCTGAAAGTTTCTGGCGGGCACGGTTCAAGGTGTTGCGGGCTTTGATCAGCTTCGCATTTTGTTTGTCAATAGCTTTGTCTTGTGCTGACAGGATTTTATTGTTTTGATTCACTTAAACCAGTTGTCAAAGTCAGGCCTATCATTAAGTAGAGCTAACCTTTGCGAGTGAGCACTCTCGAGGCTCGAAAAGTAGGATCCTCTAGTCGATATCTATGTTGGATACCTAAATGAAGGCGGTTCTAGAGATGTCACCAGCTATTTCACCAGAGTTATCACATTCAAGACTTACCTTGTAGACTTCCAGCTTCTCAAGGTCATAGTTCTTTGCCTGTAACACTCTGCCTACCAGAGAAAGATCTTTACCATCTCGAATACTGTCCAGATGTCCTGATTCAATGACATTGGTCGTTTCATCAGCTGCTTGCCACACTTGTAAAGGAATAAAGCTTTTCTCCTGACATAGTGCTGGAAAAGCAAAGCAAGAGGAAACTTTGTCCTGTACCCAATCTTGTATCAAGATACCATAAGTATAAACCTGTTTGGAGTAGACTGTCCTACCTTGTGCAGTTTTTCCACCGTATAATTGAATTTCTTGAAGGGTTAAATCCCAATGAGGATGATGAACACATGCTAATGACTTCATTCTCTGACGGACATCATCTGGAAGATGAGTCTCGTCAATGTTACGGAAGAAATGGACTTCACACAGCCTTAAAATCCGTTTGAGATGGTCATAAGGAGATAATGACTGTAGCAGACGATCTGGTTCATGTAAATCATAATGAGCTGGAGGAGAAATCTCTTGCAGATATTGTCCAATGCCTATAACACATTAGAATCACTTTATCCCTAGAAAGGGATGTATATACCTTTGGCTTGTCCCCGATGTTGATCCACAGTCCATGAGAGTATACCATAGTATTCATGAACTGACAGAGAGTCTAAATGTCGAAATTTTAACTGCTGGCCTGTATCCTTAAGGACAGTCCTATCCAAAGCAAGAAGAAGGTATTTATGTGCTTCAGCAGTTTGACGATTGAGAAAAGCACGAGCATAAACAACACCTGGGAGGCCAAGCTCAGAAAGCAGACTGAGGAATATAGAAATTACTTTTTCTTTGGCTTCTGTCATATTCTCCCAGTTCAAATTCCAACCACCCAGAGACTCTCTTGAAAGAAATATCACTTTGTATGTGCCGTCCATGTGTTACAAGGCGTGCACTATTTTCAGGAAGGATGCAAAGGATAAGACAGAAGGGTGTAGTGTCTCCTAGTCTGGAGTCATCATCTGTCAATTCTAGCTCGAAGACTTCACGA
>QLOY01016458.1:0-28179 GCA_003313965.1 Megacollybia marginata
TATCAAGGTTACGTCTCTGCAAGGAATCTTGATATACTCCTAGGCCACGTCCTGCCTAAGGTGGCAGATGGACCAGGACGGAGACCGGCACCGAGAATTTCTTCTGCGTTGATCGCTCAAACCAAAGGCGGGTTTAAGCCTAGGCTTATGGAAAAAAACGAGACAAGCAGTGGAGAGGATTTTCCATTGACACCGAGCTAGATGCTACGAGTGCGGGAGGTATGGCCGTGATGACTGAGAGAGATCCTGTTGCTTGCGTGGCTTGAGGACCGTTGCGAGTTCTCTCCTGGATATCCAGCCATACTGTCAACTTCTCAGGCCGCATCGCACGGACCAAAAAATGGCACTAGCAGAAAAACATATGAATTCGTCGTGAATAATCGGAGAAAGAATGATTTGCTTGTATCTGTCAATTTTGTACATCACTCTCCTTCTGACTCTTGCGCGGCTCGTCCACTGTATTTCTGCCACGAGCTGGCAGCTTGATTGTGATTTTAACCTCCCTCGCAATTCGAGCGGCGTATGCTCGCTCGTCGTTTAGAGTCATGCCCGCCTGACCAAGTCGACCTTGCCAGTCAGGCTGCGGACTTCTTAAATCAGCACTAAGCAGACCTTCGCGAATAGCCTGAGCCAGCTCCCTACTTGGCGTTGCCATTTGCAGGTCTGCCTGCCATTGTCGTATGCGCTCCGCCTTGCTTGACTCTTCTATATCAGATACATCGCTGTCTGTTTCGCCAGCACTATGGTCCCAGCTGCATCGGAAGCCTCGTGCTAGGCATTCCTTGCAGGGCCCATCGTCCGACGAGGGTTTGCAAGACCCACCAGAGTCGCGACACTGATCACAGGCTAGGAAATGTTCAACAAGATACACGACCAGATCATCCACTCACCGAGTTTCTTTGCACTCTCCTCAGCAGCCTTTCTTCCTACCAAATCTGCCGCCCTATTATCCATAGTCCTATTTTTCATCATGTGGATCCAAGTCAACACACGCAAAGACGGTCTTTTCCACCAAATTCTGACCCATATCAGCCTAAATCGGTCACGAAGCGTCTTCTCTCAGGCTGGCACTACCTACGGATGGACTTGCGCCAGCCATGCTGAGAACTTATCTGACCGTACTTGTCCACTACCTAAACGTAATACGACGTTTCTTTTGGTGGTCTGTAATTGTTAGTGTGGAGAGATGGGAGAGATGGGTCATCGCTTGGAGCCAGAACTCCTATCGCCTGTTCAATTTGGTCACTTTGTCGATCGCCAATTTTTTCCCGGACTCGGAGTCCTTGTAACATCATTGACTTGCAACCCCATCCTGTGAGTCAAAGTAACGCTTGGTATGAAGGAAGAGAGGACATAGCGGTTACACCGAAGCCAAGACGATCCGAGTTCCCTCATTCCCTCTATCCGACTAGAGCCAGGTTTCGCGACCGGTAATGACGAGCAAAGTTGCCAGAACCTGGGTCCAAAAGATTTCCAATCACCCCACAAGTTTGGCAAACGACAGAGTACGACAGTTTAACAAGAAAGGTTTAGAGATCCGACGGCGGTGGCAGCGACGGGCCCTGCGTGATCACAAAGGCACGATGATATGACGGTCGTTCTGAATCGTTCAGTCGCGTACAGGATCTCAATGCATGCACTCGTGCAGATGGTACTTGAAAAAGTAAAATTTTCCCAGGTGCGAAGATGCACGCCTCTGACAAGAAAGCTCAGTTCAGTTAAGACAGGATTAAGACAAAGTCCCCAACCCAGCTCTCTGCAAGAAACAACACCCTTCTCCTGCACGGGTGCGGCCCACACGAGATGAAGCGGTTTGCTGGCTGGGTGTAGAGGCTGGTAGGCCGGGACCAGGAAGCAAACGTCCCGTTGGTGTTCAACTGAGGCTCGCGAGGCTGCAAGGATCTGAAGGGAGGGATGCATTGGGATCGCTGAAGGTGCATACTGACGAGTTCGTGAAACTTTCTCAGTTCCACAAGCTCCCTCTTCTCTCGTACTCCCCCAGTGACCGGAGCGGCACCGATTGTTGTTGTGGGGGTTCATTGAGAAGAAAATCAATAAGGTTATCAAACAATCTAACAGACGGACACAGGGGATCGCGAAACAACTTGGATGGAAAGCCATTTCCAAAACAATGTCGTCTTATGGTAGCGCGTGATGGGTCGTCCTCCAACATACGACTGGAGCAATGCTTCTAGTGGTCTGTCTGCTTCATGCGCACTGTCTATAGCAAGTCTATAGTCGACTGTCGTGCTGGAGAAAAGATGAGATCGCAGCGGACGCCGATAATGGTAATCTCTGGGTAGACTGTCGACTAAATCTGTGGCCTGGCTGACAAAATCGTCGGAAACCAAGTCGCTCGTGGAGTCGTAAATTCTGGCTAATGGCAGTCCATCCCTGGTCCCCTGGCCTTAACTCTTCTATCAGCCCCCCGAAAATCCGTAAAATATATTCCACAAGCCGTCTGCTGGTATTGGTTTTTTTCAATGTGAGAGTTGAACGTTGAACGTGCTTACTAGACTGGCCGTGGTTCCGGTGGTGAACTCAAGTCCGGACCTGTCCCGGACCTGTCAGGCCATGTCAGGTGCAAATCATGAATTGTGGAGGACCCGGGCCTGTTGGACTTGGGCGATATTGGTGGGTACCCAATTGCTATCTATTGCTATATATCCTTTGCTTGACCTTCTACTAGCTTGGAAACGATAGAAAATGATGAAAAAGACATGAAAGAGGAAGGAATTCACAAAGGTTATTTCTACACGACCTCTCAGATCTCAGACCTCAGGCAGGTCCATGGGTGTCGAGGTCTGGTTCGGGGTCCGGGAAAATAGGTCGGACCTGCCCCGAACCGGACCGCGGCCAGTCTATTTACTATTGTTGTCCGGTTTGGACGTCAGATATACTACTTGTCCCCAACTGAATCAGTACCACCATTCAGTACTGATGCTCAGTGAAGCTTCTAAGGGTGTGGAATCAACCTGAGACCTTCATGGACGCTACCCCCATCTCTGATGCAGATCTGATGACGTACCGCTCTAGGTCATTCCAAGGTCATTCTTGAATCTTCGTCCAAGTCGTCATGATAATCTTCTGCATTTCAGTATCATATCTATGCTATATTCTGGGCGTGAAGCTAATGTATGCAGTCAATCAATATTCCTCTCCCAAGTCAGGCATTGTCGATAAGCCTTTTCTGGTATGTTAGGGACAGGCTACTTTTCTCATTCATTTACGCGCGTTCCTACTCCTTCCGCGAATTTGTGCACCATAACGCCAGAATAAAAATGGCCTGAAACTGAGTAAGCAGACTAAGGGACCGAGGGTCAGAAGACGTACGCTGGAACTCCCAATACTATTGATAGCACAGCTAAAACCGTCCCGCCCTTACCGTACCCTAGGGTATTGTACCTGTATGACAATGTATTACTAACAGGGACTGAAATGTAACTGCACGCACATCTTCGGTGCAAACAGAGGAAATCCAAATCCTGCAAGCGAGCGTAGACAGGCGACAGAAGCCAAAGCACTTGCAGCATGCAGCGTGAAGGCGTCCACAACAAACGTTTGCATGGCCTGCAAAGTAAGGATGATGCCAGCAGCAACCAATGCGATTCCTATGTCAGTGACGATCCACGGCAAATCCTTTTCTGCCGACCATCCTGAGAGCAATATTCCTATCGGTAAAAGGATAGATCCTGGAAACATGGCAGCTAACACGATGATCAGTCAAAATTTACTCTCATAAGAGGAGGAAAGACCCACGGACTCGAAACTCTGGCTGTCCGACACCGTTATTCTTCTCTTTGAAGTATATATATATCCTGTCCATATAGCGGGCATTCAGCTGGCTAGAAAGCATCATTCCTATACCAAGAGCGAGATAATGCAAGCCAGCGATACCGTTTGATTCATGGTACACGCCGCCAAAAATACTGGGCATAGTCGTGAGGAACACTGGGGTAAAATCGGATGTTAACGCTCTGCAAGATCTGCTAGAAGAAGAAAAAACTGACAGTAATATATCCCATACACGACGGCCATGTATATGCCAATAACTTGTATTATTGGTTCCACAGCGAACAAAACAAATGGCCTGATTAGTGCTTTGCTGAAAATGTTTTGCCACCTGCCTGGATATAAGAGTGCGAACGCTAAAAGTTCGACAGAAACGCACCCTCGCTGTTTACCAGAATAGATCGTCCGCACCTCTTTCATGCCTTTTTCGTTATCCATTGTCTTCCTCATTATTGCAGCTTTGCGTTCAAGCAGAACAGGCGCGTAACCTTATGGAAATGAGGTCAGTCAACAAATTGAGATCGTAGTCTTACTCTCTTGGAGGAAAAATAGACCAGCGATTTGGACAAGGATGGTCGCAATTGAAGTAGACCAGAACTAGAGAACATTAACAAAAAGAGGGAAAGTGGCAGGGCCTTACTTACAACCCATCTCCAAGTTGTCTTTTCAGCGATCCTTAGAAATATAAATGACTTCGTTCCAAGGCCAGTGGAGACACGTACCATGCCCCAGCTATTGGAGCCAAGATTGGACCAAACAGCGGAGCCAAGGTATATATCGCAATTGCCTTTCCTCGTTCTTCTGGGTTGAAAATATCGGCCAAAGTTCCACCGCCAACCTGGAGTGTGTGAAGGATCATGCAATAGACCTCCAATCAACTTACAGATTGCGGTGCGCTACCACCTAGACCAGCCAAGAACCGGAATACAATAAGCTCTGCCTTATTTTGACTGAAGCCGCAAGTCAGATTCCAGACTAGAATAAAATGAATGTAAAACATGATGATAGCAAATCCGAGACCTACCAAAGTAGAACAAATTTGACAATTGCAAGACTCTAGTACGACCAAAGATTTCGCTTAACGGAGCAATGAGCTTCATGGCAAGTCAGAAAGCTCACACAGGCGCGCCAATACGTACTAAAGGCCCTACAGCTACTTAACCGTTAGAGAGCAAGAACAAACGAGGCTTTGCGACGCACCGTACGCCAGGACAAATATCGACGTGATCATTGCAACCAAAGTCGAGCTAGTTATATGGAACTCCTCCGCAACTGTAGATGATAAGTGACACGTTAATCTCAGTAGAACTCCTCGGGAAACGCGTAAAAGTACCCTTTTCAGCCGCCGGTGCCACCATAGAAGATGATACCGGACTTATAAATGTAAACAGCGACACCATTATGGCCGCAGTCCACTTCTTTCGTATCGGCCAGCTATACGTGATGAGAACCCACCCAAGTTTTAACAATGTCCAATTTCACTGACTTTTTAGGGTTTTCAGGGTCATTGGGTCCATCCCAGTCAACAATTATAACATTCTCTTGATTATCTGTTTCTTGTTTAGGCATAGCTGTCATGACAAGGAAGATTGAGGATTGGTGAAGACCATTCTCACAGGAAGTTTATGAACCACCGAACGGCTGAAGTTCCGCGGTTAGGGCTCCGAGGTGACAGGTCATAATGAACATCAACGTGAAAGTAGGTCGTCAGCCACAGGTCCGGCACAGGAGCAAGCTATGTTCCGATATGTTATGAACGCAGATGCCGTCGTGGGCCAACGTACGAACAAACACTGAGTCAGAAGGTAGGTAACAAGATGGTCGGAATTCAAAACCATTTCATCATGTAAGCTGGCTTACGCAGTCACGCATAACGGATTTAGGTCATGATGCATTCAAGTTCTCTTCAGCCCAATACAACCGCCTAGACCTTCTTGAGCTCACATCTGCCCTTTATTTCTCCTTCAATGACTCGCAAACTAGACCCCACTACCTCAATCTTCGCTTGCATAACACCAGGCTGATCACTGTTTGGAATATCCAAGATGAGCTCTGTATCCTCCTTCTCTTGAAGATTTGCAAGGATCATGAGATCCTCAGCATAATCGTATACAGGACCCTCTCTTAATCGACTACAGAGAGCAATAGCCGAGTCGGGTCTCAGAAGAATCGGTAGACTCATGAAATCATGCGTCTCGGTGAAAAACCCTGGCCCAGTACGGGTTTTGCCATCGAGAATCCCATACCATCGACCTTTGGGAACATAGAACTGCACCGCACCTTCCTCGTTGAAGATTGGAGCAACCAAGATATTTGGACCGAGCATATACTGCGTGTCAACAGTCCAAGCTGAAGGATCTTCCGGAAATTCAACAAACATCGGTCGCATCATCGGAACACCTGTTCGATGGGTTTGAATAGCGGTAGAGTAGAGGTATGGCATGAGCAAAATCTTCAAATCAACGAATCGTTTCAATACTTTGTCCGCTTCACCAGTCTCGTCGATAAGCCAAGGAACCTGCAAGTAGACGTTAGTCGAGATGCGCACGGTGGGAAACAAAGGGCTTACTCGGTAGCTTCCGCTCCCATGTAACCGAGAATGACTTGACAAGCATCCAAACGCAATCCAACGTTTATAAAGAGCGGGATCAGGCTTACCCTCAAATCCCCCTATGCCCAGTCGATTTGTTTAGTGACCAAGATAGCAAGGGAACATACCTATATCATGCGCCCAATACCCAAACCCGCAAAGTCCCAAGCTAAGTCCTCCACGTAGAGTCTCTGCCATAGCTTCGAACGTCGACATAGGATCACCACCCCAATGAACAGGGAACCGTTGACCTCCTGCTGTAGCAGACCGTGCAAAAACGGTGGCCTGATTCTTTCCTTTGTATTTCTCGATCGCTTCAAATGTCACTTTGTTGTAGAGGAATGAATAGTAGTTGTGCATCTTGTCGATGTTGGACCCATTGTGATAGATGGCATTTGCTGTTGGAATGCGTTCTCCAAAGTCTGTCTAGTGTGGTGTTAGCCAGGTCAGATGGAAGCTTAGTTGGCTTACTTTGAAGCAGTCAACGCCGAGATCCAAAAGGACAGTCAACTTGGATTGATACCATTCGCATGCTTTTGGATTTGTGAAATCCACAATAGCCATACCGGCTTGCTAAAGGACAGTGAAGTGAGACAGTATCAATGGGTAGCCAACCTACCCATGCATCGAATTGCCAAACACTCCCGTCCATTGTCTTGATAAAATAGCCATTCTCAAGTCCCTCATCAAACAATTTACTTTCCTGAGCAATATACGGATTGATCCAAACACAAATCTTGGTAATACATCAGCAACAATCATGAGTTGAAGATAGGAGCTGTTACTTTATAGCCCTTCTCCCTAAGTCGTGTCAACTGACCCTTAGGATCCGGAAAATACTCGCTATCAAACTCGAAGTCACACCATTGAAACGCTTTCATCCAGAAACAATCGAAATGGAAAACTTGAAGTGGTATTTCTCGTTTCCGCATACCTTCCAGGAAGTGATTGACAGTTTTCTCGTCGTACTCTGTCGTAAAGGAGGTTGAGAGCCATAGTCCAAAAGTCCAAGGAGGAGGTAGAGCGGGACGGCCGGTGATTGTCGTGTATCGCTCGATTATTGCTGCAGGCGTAGGACCGTGGACAATGTAGACCGAAAGAGCTTCATAGGGAACTGTGATATTCACGCGTGTCGTTCCTGAACTGATAGTGAGAGAAAGCCAAAACGAGATTGCCGACATACGTTCACTCTGAACCTCGAAGCTGACTTTTCCTGGACAAGCCACGAAGATTCCGTAACCACGAGAGCTGAGATAGAAGGGAACGTTCTTGTATGTCAGCTCCGAGGATGTGCCTCCGTCTTCGTTCCACATATCAACACTCTGAAGGTGGTAAGCATGGTCATTGAAGAGGAGTTATGTCTCACTTGTCCATTCTTGAGAAACGGTCCGAATCTCTCTCCCAGACCGTAAATCTTCTCGCCAACGGAAAGCTGAAACTGGAATGTCATATATCGCGTTCCAAACGCACTGACATCCTCGAGAACTAGGTTTGGATGATCGGACCTAGTTCCGTGTTTAACATATCCAATAGATCGCCAGCCGAGTTTTGTGAGTAGCTGGTCAGGATACGAGCTGATATTCGCTGGGTTCTTAGATCCATGAGAAACTATGTCAATGTTGAATGATGACGGCCGTGTGTCGATGGTTGCCGACAGCGTAGCAGTGGAGATTTTAAGCTCCGTGTCTGTTTTGGAGGTTCGTAACTCGTCAACTCTTTCCTGAACGTTCTAAGCACGGGAATGATATGGAGAAATTAATTTACAATCTGCGCAAGATCCACTCCGGGAAACAAATCGTAATGTGGTCCGGCGGAAGTTGTCTTCTGGCCCCTCCAGTGATATCCAGAAAGTAGAAGAACATTCGGAACTGGAGAGGAGCATTCTATTGTGATCGATGGCGTGTTCAGAACGTCTCCTCGATGGCCAACGTGCTTCGTAGTCTGCGAATAAGTAAATGGTTAAAATCCTGACCTTCCTGTTCATAGCGACGTACAGCAACACAACGTATAGAGTCTTGGTTTGCCTCAGTCTTCAAAGCTTCGACAGCCCAATTTACGATGATATCAGGGCCAAGGTGCCACATTCCTTTGGTAAACTTGACCATGCCAGTTCAAGTCGATTGCCATCTTGTGACCAACCCTACGGGCCGAAGTCATTTGGTCCGCTGACGTTTCCCTAAGTGTCCCAACTTGTATCATGGTTGGCTACACTCCTCACATAAGAGGCCCGGCTCCGAGTCTCTGGTAAGTATTCAGAAATACGACTCGAAAGCTTGAGCACTGGCCCATTGACTACAACTCAGAGGTTGGGACACCTATCTAGGCTCTGGTAACGATGCGGAACGAGCGAAGTATCGTAAAAAGAATCGATATTCATTCGTATTGAAGCAAGACGCGCAGACGTGACTGCCAGCAAATGATCAGGTGACGGAAAGCGTCTTAAGAATGTTTCCCACTGAGCTGGTTACCACAATCATCGGTGGGGTCGATACAAGCTCAGATCTGCTCAACTTGCGGCTTGTATGTCGTCAATTTCGGCCCCTGGCGACTCCCTCTGCTTTCCGCCGCCTTGAAGTTAAAGGCACGGTCACTGGAGCAGAAAATTTGGCTCAGCTGCAAGAGTCGGATCTGTCGGACTTTGTACACGAGCTTGAATTTATCCATGACGCGGAAGACCAAGGTATTTGTTCCAAATTTTTGTGAAAATTCAGTTCAACTGGGACAGACACCAACGCGTCCCTAGCCAAGGCTTTCTCCGCTTTAGCCAAGTTTCCAAAGTTAGAAAATCTAGTTTTCAATTTCAGCCCAGTATACGGGAACTTGCATGAGAGGGAATGCGATACTTTGCCATCTGACTCGTTACAGCATGCCCTCATTGGTGCACTTATCAACAACCCCCTACCTCCTCTCCTCTCTTCCTTGTCTCTTGTCAACGTGGTTACCTTCTATGATGAACTCTTGAAGGGAGCCTCCTTCCGCCAGCTCATGAACAAACTGAAATCCTTCTCACTTGGCACGCTTACCGAACCAGAAGACGATGATTATCATTTAAACCCGTCCTACGAGAACTTTTGGGACAAAAATGTCTCCGAGCACATCATGACACCGTCTAGTTCGCTCGTGTCTCTTTCCATCCAGAGCGACAAAATGGCAGTTTTGTATTCGGTGGGCCCACGCAACGGCCGAAAGCCTCTATTCCCGAACTTAACCCACTTGGCGTTAACGGATATCCTGTTCTCGAATGGTATCAAGGAGTTCATTCTTAGCCACAATGGCTCCTTGACGCATTTAGAATTGGACGACTGTCGGATGGGTGATGAAGAGGCACTTCCCAATCCCACCAATACGTGGAAGCATCTGTTTTCGCGGATCCAAGAGGAGATGGTACATCTTGTTTCATTCTCCTTTATGCATTCCTTAGGATTGAATGTATCAGAGTCTGGAGATTATTTCATCTCTACGTCAGAATACGGTGGGTGGGTTTTAGGAACTCGCGAAGAGGACTTGGTAAGTGAGGACGTGACACAGGAGCAAGTAGACGACCTTTTTCAACAAGACAGATTGGCGCTGGATAGTTTGGAGGCTGCAATAAAGCTTCGATCAAACTTTTAATCGCAGACGAATGATTCGGTCCTATTGGATCATAATCTTGTAAAATACAGTGTTAATTTACCATTTCTCATGTGCTGGACGAACTAAAGAGTGTCAGTCATTGCTGATTTCAGAAAAGACATCCTACGATCTAACTCCCATGTCCAGGCAGAACGATCTTGACGTACAAGGTAAAGGTAGGACTATGCAATTTTGAGGTTGGGCAGACCCAGCAAGCTAGAGACATACTTTAGCAATGCTGTCAGGACTCAGTCTAACGTCGGCATTCGTTTCCCATTCGGTATCGTTCTTCCACGACTTGGTAAGGTCCGTGAGGATACCTACAATCATTCAGCTCAATACAAGGATGAGAATGAGGACGTACCACCATCTATGATAGCCTGATATCGGACTTATCAGACACTGATAAAGAGAAAAGCCAGAAGCCCACGTGCGAAACCTATTTACATGTTAACAAACATCAATTTGAATCACGAAGAGAAACACCCACATGAATGTTATCCTTCCCGAACTCTTTGGCCAAGCTTTGACTCAAACCCCTGAGCGCATGCTTACCAGCCGCAAACGCGCTAGTCGTCGTGTTACCCCTGATACTAGCCGTTGCTCCAGTGATAATGAACGCGCCTCTCTTCCCAGTCGTCTCGTCAATATCATTTTCCTTGAACACCGAAATAACCTCATGAGCGAATGCAAACGCCCCTTCAATGTTTGTCTGAGTCACAGTAGCCACATCTTGAGGCGTAATCTGTAGAAAGGGTTTCCAAACACCTGCGGCCGCATTGTACAAAGCAACCCGTAGAGAATGGGTCGAGCTTGGAAAATGGGATCGAATGGATGCAAAGGCGTTTGCTATGTCCGTTACAGAATATGATTGAATTGGGAAGGAAGCTGCCGTTCCACCACTTGAATTGATTTCTTCTTCGAGTTTCTCAAGTTCGTTGGCTCCACGGGCAATGAGGGCGATGCTGTAGCCTTCTTTTGCAAACAAACGACTAGATAATTCATAGAATACACTGAAAAAATGAAATGGACTTACGCAGTTGCAGCACCAGTTCCACTACCGGTTCCAAGACCAGCAACGACAAGAAGAGGACGGAGGGAAGTCATGATTATTGGAGAAAGCGCTCAGTCAGCATCACGATATGAAAAAGTCGGGATAATGTAATCCTGTCCGACACTGACGTCAACAGATCTGAAAAACTCACCACTCAACTTGAGGCTGGTAACTGTACATTCAAGTTTTGACTCCTACCTGATTCATTACAGTTCTTTCCTGCGAGGCAAGCCACGTTGAATATTGTACAATTGTTAGGCAACTGGTATTGAACAACAATTGCTTCAAGCATGCCAAACTTCAGACAAGCCTACAATTGCGAAAAGGATTCGTGCTGCTGAGGTGCAAAGGTGGCTTTAAGGTGCACTTTCTAACCGTCACATCCAACGCTCAGAAGCTTCTTATGGGATATGCAAAAAAACTAAGTAAATGTTGTTGGCAAACATCGAGTTTGGTTCTCTATTAGATGTCAAAGAATGAGTGGCTCATGTAAAGCAACTTGCCCCCGATTTTCTCCTGCTCCGACATTTCAGAATCACCAAACGTCAAAAGTATTGACAGGTCCGCTGAGCATATGGGCTGCTGTTGTCCACCCATGACCCAGCCACGTCTCGGGAGCAACATGAGTGGAGGTGCCACAAAAGCCGCCTTTGTACTTGTTAGACCAAAGTCCTCAATGCAAATGGTTTTTTGAACGCATTTAAACGGGAGCTCAAGATCTCGATGGAGAACTTTGGCGTCATGATGGGAAGACCTAAAGAACAGTGACTAGAAAGAAGCCTGGAGCAGAAAAGATACATACCAAGTCTGCTGCGTAAAACTGTATGATGACGAGAGCCGCTGTTGGGGCTGAATCCTCACCAGCCTAAGATCACATCCGGTACAGAGGGGCTGCAGAAGGTGATACGAGATGATTTCAACAGAGGAGGTACCTACCAAAACAACGTAGAATGCTGTGTGGTCATGAAAAGCACCTTTCAAGGTGGCGAGGAAACGGTTGCGATAGTTTAGCCCCAGGATATGACGCTCACGAACCGCGCTTCTCTCGAGGCTCTCCGATTGCATGATTTTCAGTCTTGATAACTGCCACTTCTCTTTGCCTTTGCTGCCTTCGAAGTCCAAAACTGCTTTGACACCGGTAGCGTCTGAAACGCAATAGACTTCACGAGAGCGCCAGACTCTGAAGAATGCGAGCCCAACGGAAGCATGGTAGTTAGTTCTCTTCATTTGAATTCAAGGTATGTAAACTGTCGTAGCAACATGCGTGCAATCTAAGCAGTGTAGTTGAGGGTAACGTTGAGGGTCTCCAAAAAAGGCTCCCCGCTTGCCTAAATGAACAAATCAGCCAGGTTAAAAAGACAACACGATCAGACCTACCCCTATCAAACTGACATGCATAGCATTCAGCTGCACAAAGCCAGAGCTTGAATACTCAGGGATAGTGACGGTGAAATTTTGATGAGGAGGCTTGTTTTCTGCTCCATCCTCATATTGAGGATTATAAGGTCCATTATAGAGAACGTTCCCTATAACCTCAGATGCTGGAAAGCAGGACCCCGGCGTGCTGCAGAAAGTTGCCCCAATGACGATTGCGACTTCCGTAGCAGAAGATTGGAAGTTCTTCGAAACAGTCAGCAACATGTCCTGGTGAGAAATGTTAAACGTACAGGACGGTCGATCTCGACGGTAAGAGATTGCCCAGCAGAGACAGCAGTGCCGTCTGCAGGATAGCCGATGGACACTCTCTGAGCAGAGACAGTGAGAGCAGCAAGAAGGAAAGAGGCAGACTGCAGGAACCTCATCGCTGTGGGTGATCGAGGTTAGAATGGATGACGAGAGCTTTTATATCCGGGCGAGGTACGGAACTTATCAGTAAGCGTGAGCGTCAGAAATTGCGCAAGGAACAGCTAGAACAGCCGTGTGTCAGATATGTCCATCTCCACCGGTCGACCTTTGTCGGTCATCGCTGAATGTCCAGAAGCTATGGTACAGGCCTAAGCAATGCATGTTATTTCTGCGCAGGAGTGACCACTAAAAGCCAAGATATCGATGATCGGATAGACCGCGGGTATGTCAGGGCGGTTGGTAACGCCACGTTTCCTTGGGATTGCTTTATTTACATAAATTTACTTGGCGCTTGAATGAAAACAAGGCAAATTTTCGAATTGAACAAGCCCAGGACCGAGCCACGATGAACGTAGCCAGATTTCTGTTTAATGAGTAGCGAGCCGGAGACACCAAAACGGTTGAGCCTTGCTTCGGCTTACTGTAATGAGCCTCTGAGCAATTGCACAAGGCCGCCCAATAACAGTCACCTTGTGCCGTTTACTATGTAGCTTGTCTGCCATACTCCTTCCGTCAGAATATAACCGCCATTCGACGTCGCCTTGAGGGATTCGCGCCTACTGCTTGGTCGTGATCGGAATAACGCAATGGCGCACTCCGGTCGCACTCTCAGGACTGATGGCAACCGTCCTGCACACGAGCAAGGGTGCCGACGGTGTCCATTTCACGATTCGATGGGGCTATTCGCGGGTTAGTAGATGCCAAGGGTGAATTAAAACAGACACACATTCGATTCTGACAATACCCGTGCAGCGATATAGAAAAAGAGTCATGAACAAGTTCTCGGAAACTGGACTATGGATTCTCAAAGTGGGTTCTTGCTGTCACTTTACTGGCGTTGTAAGCGGTGGCTATGGCGTGTCGATAGATGTTAAACTTTCGGCATTACTGGTGACAATTACAAGTTTCGGAGAGTCGACGGAGACGAGCTGTATAGGAGATGATGCATGATGCATTGTCAAGAATAAGACGAGAGTCCTCTAGCATTAACCTGCAAGTTCGTTAAATATCTGTTTCAAGATAATCATGATACTCACATCGAAGTGTTCCGTCGCTTTTTCCAGTGGCAATAGCATCTCAAGAGCAGATTTGCGATCCCCGAACGAAGTAGAGAGAGTGGCCCAGGCTCACGAAGAGATTGATTGGGCTCAGCCCTGCAGGTCACTCGCGTCGACCAAGTTGTACGCTCTGTTCAACGACTGATGCCATCCAATCTGATGAGTTGCCGCAAAAAACATGTAGAGCCTCTATCATGACCACCGCAACAACTTAGTCTCGTACTAACCAAACTTCGGAGTTGACAACGGTTTTGTGAGGGTCGCCATGCAAAACAAATGCAAAGCTTGCATTGTCTGGTGAATGTTTACTTCTATGGATCAATACTCGCAAGAAACGAGAATAGCGATACAAAATCCTGGTTCGCATTAGCCAGTATCCTTCAGGCCAATGAGATTCCACGAATACATGTCAGGCATGTCAGGTTTGAAAGAACAAGCTGACGTAATCAGTTCATCACCGTGGACCACCATGCCAAGATGGTGGAAGTTTTCAGGATACGGTGTTCATCTCTTCTCTTCTCTGGCCATAATTTCACTGTCCATTCACATAATTTACCACCGAAATCTCTTTGAAAATCAGCGAGCCGAAACTGAGGCTCGCATATCGGTTCTGCAGTCCATTCTCGAAAGGTTGCAGTCCAAAGAGGGCATCGCAAAAGATGAGCTGGAGCGGCTGAAGAAGCTTGCGCGTCCCTTGGAGTCACAGGTTGAGGACATCACTGCTGGAGAACTGTCCTGGAAAGAGGCGTTCTTTGGAAAGAAGTAGTTGCGTAGCTATGCCCAACACGTTGCTCAAGAAACTGTTCAATGCGCTCGCTGTGAGTCTGTCGGAATTATCTTGAATCCTTATTGAAGCAGACATAGGGCTTGGACGGCGATACAGTCGTGAATTATATAAGATCTACGGGTTGGATTTCAAAGCAATTAGGTAGGATCGAGACCAGAAGCAAATAAAAGTCACATTTGACTCTAAGTCTCTCGTTATTGGTCAATGCTAGCTGCAAAACATCCTTTGACGTGTCTTCAGTAACCCTCTTCGGGTTCATCATTTGTTGGGCTTGGAGCAGTGGACCCCACTGAGATGACAACGGTCAGACAACCTGAATTTTTAGCCTGAGATCACGTCTCACCTTCCCCACAAACAACCATCAGACTCCACATCGAAATTTGAACCGACCCCGAAATTGCGACTGGTGTGCATTGATTGCCGCAATTTCAGAGGAAGGGTGGGCACTCTCGATCCTCGCTTCTAGTGTTTACTTACGTATGCCTTGCATCGGGTTATTCTTCCTTCCTTACAACTAGTCTGACTGGATTGGCGTCCAAGGTTCCAGCCGTCTGACGTCAGATAACATTGGAGCATCTATATCAAAATCAAAGCTGTATGCTTGGTCAGTGGTCACGCCACTCAACTGCGCGGGATGCCGTATATATCACCGTTGCCATTCTCATATATTAGCTTGGCTCCCCCTGGAAAACGGCGTTCAGTCCTGGACAGTGCCGTCAATACACCTGCTTCCCTGGATTATCGTTGGAACCCACTCTCATGCGGCAGATACTTCATATTCTGTCGAGATGAACGCAACCATCCCAGCTTCCCCTGCTATTATTGCCGATATCACAGAATCGTTCAACACCAACGTAGGTCTTCCAACTTGTTTATACTAGAAACCGATTCACTCTTCAGTATGTCGGATTCGCTAGCTTTACTGTCCTCATCTGGGACCACATCGATACCTTCGCAGACGAGGTTAATTTCTGCAGATTTTTCCTCTATACGTCTGACTGTCGCGATAGGTAGAATACATCTGGTTTAGAGACAAAGGTCCAAGTAAGCCATACTAATGAATATCTTTGCCATTGCTGACACCCATCAGTCTGTTACCTCTTCCTGATCGTGAGTGGACAATCTCGAGCATTTGAACACACCAACAACTCTACAGAATCGGTATTTGACACCTCTCGGATTCATCCTTAATTTGTTCGCATACCTGTCTCCCCTCATGAATCCCGAGGTACGTTAGCTTACTTCCGACGCGAACTTTTCTAGATTATTTTGTAGCGGTATGTGTAATTTACCCAGGTTCCATCTCTGACTGTGCCTAGATGTAACCATTTCGTTCGTTATGAAGGTTCTACTGTGTTCATAGCGATTCACATTGCTTCCATGATGATGTTCATACGGTATCTGCTTTAACAGTCTTCTAACCCGCTTCTGATCCACGCGTCAGCATCCGTGCTCTATATTATCCCAGCAAATGGCCGCTCGTTATCTTGGGTGTACTGTTCACGACCTCTGTGTCAATGGGAGCCTGGCTCTTGTCCAGCGCACAAAGTAATTTTGTCTCCTGCGCATGTTTGCATCGACTGATGATTGTGGATCATAGGAGTGGATCATGTCCCCGGTTCTGGAGTCCACTGTATGTTTCATGACATCGTATCCCGTTTATTAACGAGACAACCAGCATGCTCCATGATCTTTTCACCAAAACTGTATGAATGCTGATTTACCGTTCACCAAGCACTGGGAACTCACCTCTTAATAGAAGCCACATCGCATCATCATCTGCCTGGTTACCTCTCTTATACGATAGCACCGTTTTTGCTCTTACTCTGTACAAAACCCTAGGAAACTTTCGGCGTACTCCAAACTCCAGACTAATCAAACGAATATTCAAAGACGGCATTCTTTACTATAGGTGAGTCTGTCGGGTTGTTCGCGCTTCCCAAGTTCAGCATCAAAAGCGTTATATTTGCTGTTAATCTCGTTTTAACCCTCATGATCGTATTTGCCCCACCAGGACTCAAGAATATCACCGCCCAGTGAGTGCCAACCCGAGTCCGCTGATCCTAAAAATTTAAATGCTGTTAGGACGGAGCAGCTGTAAGTCAATTTCCATGTACTAGTGACTTTTACCAATGTTTTTCAGAATTACTGTAAGACCAAAGTTCTTCCATCTTCATGCTAGTCTGATCATTTCAAAGGTGACAATGATGTCTCGAATAACCATCAACCTCAAGAAATCGGCTCACAAGGTGGTCTTTACCACAGATAAAGTCCACCAATCTATCGCGCTCCCCCGCCTTCGTCCAAGTGCCAGCCGTAGCAGAAAATGGAAAACCTCTCTGGCTTTCGCTGACTACGATGAGCTAAATAGCGTGTGAGTGCTAAAGGCCGTGATGTACTACAATATTGACCGGAATCTCAGCCACAGAGAAACAGTGGCATCAACATCTTCCCGATTACATCACATGAATAGTTCCAGAGATCAGACAGATACCATCGAGATCCAGTTATCTACAATTAGCGAAACCGCCCACTTGTGAATCCTCCTGAGGCCTGACATTCGATGGTTATGGATACAGTACTCCACGACAATGTCGCCCTGCACGGCTACGGACACGTCCTACAGGCGCGTGCTACACAATAGTTTAAACAGCAAATCTACACTTTTTTACAACCATGCTTCTCCTAGAGCAAGATTCAGTTCTATATGCAAGCGAGTAATCAATTTCCGTCACCTTGTGCTCCTTCCACCCAGCCTTGAGACAGTCCGCATCACAGAAATGCGCGATTCCATTACAGCTACCACCGCACTTCTTCCACTGCCCTGTCTTCCCGCATGAAAAACACCTTTGCCACGGTCCTGGTCTCGCGGTTCTAGACTCATCTGCCCAATCCACATCTTCAAAGCCACCACCTTCTAGATCCAGTCTTAATCGCCAAAGGTCACTATGTGCATGCGCCATCGCACTCTTTCGGTTCGGAGCATAGAGAGAGTTGATGTAACCGCCGTAAAGATACATATTGCCCGTGTTAGGATCTGAATGAAGTTTGGCTTGAGCGCGGTAGCTTGGGAACCCGCGTGTTAAGACTTGTTTCCAACGTGGATAAGGGTTTGACGGTGTAGGGTCTTCAAGAAGAAAGGTATCGGCAAAGTAGGAAAACCCAAAGTTGACCATGACGCCTCTTGCTGCTTTAGGAGTGTCCTGGGCGGGAGGGTCATCGAGGGAAGATACCTGAACAAAAAAAAAAAGAGACAAACCAGAGTAGGCGAGTAGCCTCCGAAGACAACGGTGTGGTTCAAAGCGGGATTCTGCAATACTCAGACGCCAAAGATCGTTCAAAATTCGAAACACTTACATAGGCCGCTGCCATTTCCGTCCGAGGGCATGGAAAGTTTCCCGTAACGAGTTCCTTTTTCCATGTCCTTCGGGGAATATTGAAGGACCAAAGATCGGCATATTCCTGAGCGTCATCCGCTTGGAACTTGTGATTCCTCAGCTTCGCGTTTGGACGGGATGCATCCCCGAACATGATGAAGATTGTCTCCTCGTCTTTGCTCGCCCACACGGTGTTATACCTCCGCGGACCAGGAACGTCCCAACTGGGTTTGTCGGCTACAACGTCTCCGCTGAGACATTCCCATTCCATGGTCTTCAAATCCAAGGCATGTAGGAGGTTGCAACCGACTGGGCTGATATCGTATTGGCCACCAAAGATATACATCTTTCCTTTGGCGACGACACACCCACTAAAGTCAGTAATCACATCGTTCTGGGGGTACTTGTACGTCCCTTTTGTCTTGGCCAACGACCATGTTTGTGATGCAAAATCGAAGACACAGATGTTCTTGCTGCCCGTATACACATAGACGCGATTTTTGTATTGGCAAGCCTCCATAAAGAGGTAAGGAGATAGCACACTGTTGGGGATGGATGGGAGCTCTTCCCACTTGTCAAGTTTTTGAAGATCTAGACGCCAAAAGTCGTGGAAACGTGTGAGGAAATCGTTTTCTTGACCACCTAGGACGTATAGATGACCTATGGACATTTAGAATGTTCAGGGGGTGATAGTTAAGGAATGAACACGACCATCCAAGATAAAACTAGTAAACATTTGCCTAGAAGGCATAGCTGAAGTTTTCGGGAGCTTGACCTTCTCCCAGCTGCCTCGTATCTGAAGAGGGCGCTCCGTGATATCGATGTTGGCCATGAGAACGGGATCGGGGTGTTCGAGTTTAGCAACAGCTGGAAGTTTCACGTTATAGTATCGAGTCATCTGGTCACGGTCCATTATCGGACCAGCCTGTTTGATGACTTTTAACGCTTCGTAGGCGTGGTATAGGGCCAGAGCTGAATTGCCTAGGGAAAGGTAGATGGCGGTTTGGTCTGAGTGAACGGATACGAGCAGGTTGTGATATTCTTGTAACTGTGGATGAAACGACATCCATTCTTTGAGGCAAGTCAAAAAGATGTCGAGGATGTGAACTTGCACTCACCGTGCATGGGTTCAATACAGGATGCGTACTTGAGGTTTTCGCGGACGATATGTACCTCTTGAAACCACTCGAGCGCCTAATATGAAATATGATCAGCGTTGTAAACCCGTCCTTGTTGCCTTGACCAAACTTGTGCTTTCCGCCCTTGTTGCAGGAAACACTTGCCGATCATTCCGCAGAGGCATACAAGCCAGGTGCCATCCTGGATGTTTTTACCAAGTTCCAGGTACTCGAAACATTTGAGATTGGCGTCTTTTCGTCGTGCCGCGAGCGGCATCGATTCGTCGATAAATGTTTTGCCCACGAAAGCGGCGACAGCTTTCGTCAAGATGCTTAGCGCCTCGGTAGACTTTTTCTGAGAAAGGAGAGTTGTTGCTTCCTCGAAAGCCATCTTCCCCTCGTCTCCTGAGTATCAGTTATAGACGCGAAGAGTGAGAGACAGAGACGTGCGTAGGAATCTGACATCGATATGTCCCGGAGTGGCTGTGTCAAGAATTACTTTACTGCCCGTATTTTTTGTGAGTTCAGCCGCCATTTCGTCTCGCGTTTTTTGGTCCAGGGTCATGGCGGCCATGATCCTCGTGAGGCGTTTGAGTCTGTTTGACTCGGAGTCACGCGCGTGACCGAAAAGACCAAACTGGCAGTCGAAGTGGCAGAATCTGTTTCAAGAAGCCATAACGCCAGACAATACTAGAGCTACGTATAATAATCTTAACCTCACTCGTCGTGAGCACAGGTGGGTTCGAAATAGCAACATAACAGTCCTTGTCGTTTCGCAAAAAGAACATCACCACCCCTATCCTCAATTCGAACATCAAAGCCTCGCACGCGGAGGTCCACCAACGAACGACGTAGAGGGTCGGAAACATTTAGCGACTCGTGAGGTGCCTTTAGATGCAGACACCTGAGAGTCTGACGGGAAACGATCAGGTCAAGCAAGCTCGCAAGACTGAGACTGAAAGAGGTACGAATGTCGAGGGAGAGGGATTCGAGGTTGTTTACAAGCCCCACGGAGCCTGAATCCGACAAGGATAAATTAGTTAAGAAATTGTTGATCATAGGGTCAACGATGAGTTCTGATTCATGTTCGCAGAGGGAGAGGGTTGTCAAGTTTGGCATGAGCCGGAGTAAGGAAATCAAATCCTCACTTTTTATTGATATGTTTTGAGCGCTGAAAGACGTGAGGATGGCGGAAGAACGATGTAGGAGAGAAGGAAGGGCGATTTGTGCCCACTGGCAATGCTCAGCATCGAGCGAATCCTCGGGGTAGAATGTGTATTTATACCCACATATCAGAGTGAGCGATGTGAGAGATGGAAGAATGAGACTGTCAAAGAAACGTTGCATGGCACTTTCGGCAGGGTTGCTGGAGAACAAGAGAGTTAGAGAGGTGAGATTGGATTGGATTGGTGCTTGGTACGAAAGGATGGATAAGCGCTCTATTCGAATGTTTAGTTTGGATAAGTTTGGCATGCTAGGGAGGTGTTTGAGGACGCGGATATGTGGGCTATCCCCCCGTCTGACTTTCAGATCTGTTATTTGGGCCCACGGGATAAAATCAAGCCCGGGATCAAGCACCACTCTACGCAATTTTGGTGCTTTAAGGACATGCACACCGTCAAGAGACAGGTTGAGACGAGGAAGTGAAAAAGTGTGTAGCGAGTCTAGAGCAAGTCTGCTTATGAACCGAAAAGCACGAGGAGACTCGCACACGAGCTTGAGAGTTTTCCATCTGAGAGCTTGGTTACAGAGTAGACGAATGATGGGAGGAACGAAGGCGCATATGCACAAGATTTCGAGTTGAATATAGAGCGAAGAGTTGGAGGAAAGATCTAAAAGTCTTTCGACCAGCATGTAATCTTGAGAGTTCCACCTTATATCAACGACGACAAGACTGATGGAATTCCAGAGTTCTGCCGTTGCGAGTGCAACTGAACGCCAGCATGAGCAGACAGCTGTGATTCTGAAGGCTGGAACTTGTCTACAGTCCGTGTCGATGACGCTTGACGCTCTGTTTAACGTGAATATCTCCCTCAGGATCTCTGGCGGCAATTTGTGAACCGGGGCTGTCATAGTTGGCGGAAGGCAGCTTTGAAATTTGAACGGTCACGCGAACTCGGCGACTTTTGTCCAGGTTATTGTTTGCTGTTTCTATTTCTTGCCAGCGTTCGGAAATTAAGCAGAAAACAGCAGATATACGACTGAGACTCAGCCTAGCGCAGCTACCTGAGATATTGATGCTTGTTTGTCACGGTTTGACGAGTCCTATGAATGGACATCATGTCCGACGCCGCGACGCGACACGAATCCGCGACGTTTCTGTCTTAGTCTATTCCAACTTTTTCAGAACCATCTTCTCGTCGGCGCAATCTCGGAACTATGCCCAACTTGGCCCAACTCTCATTGGTTTTGTCGCCCTTCCAAATAGTCATGATGCATGATACAATCCTCGAGTTCATATAAATGTCTGCAAGGATGTGCACTGTGGGGGTCTCTGCTCTGCAACAATCAGATACGACTACGTCTCCTAGTCCCACTAATGGTGAGTGACACAGCAACTGCAAACGAGTAGTAACCTTGGAAAGGTTGATATTTTCCTGTATGGTAAAGAGTACCTTGCCGCGAATGACTGCTCAAACAGACCGTATTACTATGTAGGACTGTATTCCGTCCTCTATTCTCTTTGTGTCTATGTCTTGGTCACTCGAAAGAGATCAGGTTACAAAATCTTGATATTGGCCTCATGACAACTTGGAATCCGAATCATGGTAGCAGTTAAAGCGTGCTTCACCCTCGCAAAGTTGGTCGCCAGATATGTGTTTTTATGAGGTCCATTTGTCGTTGCAGGTACTATCGTGGTGAAGAGCTTGAATTTGTCTAGTCTGGGCAGATTCACCGTTGCTACCATGTGGTCCATGTCCAGGGAAAAAGGATGATCACCATTGCACCGCCTCTCACCCTTTGTACAGCCGGTACATCAGAACGTCAGATGTGACTTTCTGCCTTATCTTACGGGGGCTCGCCTCTTATACGCGGCTCTGGCTGTTCTAAATTATGGTGAGTGAGTAGCTGCCATTTAGTCAACTTTTCGAAGGGGATCGCACCATTGTTCGTGTTGGCATTGGCGTGAGCATCCACGACGTCACGGTTCAAATGAGCACGATAGATTAGCAGTGTATTCTGCCCCTCGGACTAGCCACAATCGTACTTATGCTTATGTACAGCGGCGATATTCTGGAAGCACAACCAAGGAACAGAGGTAAAACCAACTCGAAGGGGCCATCCACTACGAAGTCTGATGGAGCTATTATGTGTGGCCACAGATTGATTCGTTACCATCAAAGAAGACTCAGGCTACCTTGTTCTTCAGCGTTGAACCTTTGCCAAATTAAGACTTTATCTCTGATCATGAATGATTGGTGTTGCAGGACACCGCTTCAGTGTATCCATGCACTGGCCTCGGTGTCTACCGGGACTGATCTTTAATCCCAGCCTGATCCCATCATTCGTCAAGTTGATATATGCATCACTGCCACGCAGTCAATGTATAGTGCCTGCTGTTCTTTCCCTTCATCACTGTGAGGGTTCATGGACGTCAGGGACACTGTGACGCTATTTGCTAGGTATGTTTTACATCTCCTTGACTGTAGCAAGCCCTACTTGATTTCCTTTGGCAGAGGCGTCTCATACTGCCTTCCTTTGATTTCAATCCTTATGTTTGGTATCAGTGAGCCTCTCTCGATTTTTTCGATCCTTTCTCACTCGCTAAATTTAGTTGGTCTGCTGATACTGTTGGCACTTGGATCTGCATTTTGGTATTCTTGCAGGATTCGCGGCGACCTTGTTGACGCTGAAGCTCCGAATCAAGCTTCGGGCGACTTGGACCAAACTGGTGGATCTGTCGTTGTTATCACTGCTCAGCGGCCGCATTTTTCACCTGTGCTTCAAACGGCGCGTTCACGACATTGATGCTCTAGACCACTGTTTTTTACGGAAGCCCAGGGAGAACCCGCTGTTTAGTGTAGGATGAACCCTAACACCGGAGTTTTCTTTGCAGCAGCGCTCGAATCTCTCGACTGAACTTTATCTTCGCCGCAAGATTATGCTACTATAGTATGTTTACGTTCAGAGGGTGTCCTTCCAGAAACCATTCAGCTAAACCTTCAGAAATTTTTATCTTCGCCCCACTTGATGGTTATAGAATATCCTCGGTCTAAATATGACACCTCTACATGGAAGCGTTGGCTATGTCATTGTGATATGGCCTCTTATAGCGAATATCTCGCTCATGCTTCGCAGACGCCGTCCGTTCAACATCGGTCGCGTTCTCTAGTGACATGGTGACGGTAGGCTTTAATTTGTTTCATGAGACAGTGATTGACCCAAGGCTTGGTCAGGACGCCACCACGGAAGACGGATTACCTTTGAGCAACCAGGGAATGTCAAATTCCCAGTGCAATTACCCAATTTCAACGAGACTAAGAGGCCTAGACCTTGGGGTCGGGGGCCAACTTGCTGGTTGTGCCTACCAGACGACGAGATATCAACAGTATTCAGCAGCTTGTTGTGTAGATGAGTGGATGGATGCCTGTGCAACGAGCAATCTTTTTTTGTGCGCCGCCGAGGTGATAGTGGATCGGCGGAGTGTCGGAGATTTCGTTCCTTCGGAATGTGAAGCGGAGTTCATCTATCATATGTTCCAACATTTGTGACAATCGACCACCAACTGTATTAGCTCGGCTGCTTCTCTCTTCACTCTCTGCCGCCAGATAGCATATTGAGCACTAATTAATTGCACAAAAAGTGCTGAGTGTCAAGTACTGCCAGTGGGTGTTTCATTTCCGGGGCCATCACCGTGACCATCACCTGGTAGCTCAAGTGCAGTCCATCTATAGTTCGTGAGTAGGCATATTTTCTCAGAGAATTGCCTAAACTGTGAATTCATAGTTTGCATCCTCACGGTTACCTCCGTTCAACTGCGGTCTTATCACGACAATCATTTTGCACACCACCATTCATTCAGCCTTTGCTGGCCACGTACACCTGCGTATAAGCATAGATCACGGTCTGTGCAGCTTTATATGCTCTCTAATTGCATCTCAAGGTAGCCCTTAGCCATCTTAAATGTCGTCAGGCATTGGTCTTCGACCATTATCTGTTGACCTGACGCCCGCTTTTCCAATCACGCCAAGTCCGTCAGATTCCTCTGTGGAGTCAGCTATTTCGCCCTGTTCAGACACCGAAACTCCAACACCGACAAGATACGCATCTCAGCGAGGCCGAAACGGTATTCTAATCACAGACGGGATACGAACACGGTCCACTTCATTACCGCCCTCTGCAGAGCACATATTCCCTCTAGAATCGGCCATGGACTTTAGTCCAGGTACATCGACAAGCTCGCTAAGGCTGAATGTCAAATTTGCCCCTCTTCCCGAAATGCCTACTGGCCGACGACGGAAGAATACGACACCTCTTGGTGTTGCATCTCGCGGACAGATGATGAGGCGTCGACGGGCCCTGCTTCCCCAGCAGCAGCAGCAACAACAGCAGCAGCAGATGGGCGAGGCCAGCCCCTTATGGACGCACGAGGAAGTCGAGGCCCACTTACGAAGACAGCAATCTGGAGCACATATGACTCAAAGCCCAGCAGACGAGCTTGACGATCCACTCGTTACATTTGGAAGAAAGATAAAGGGTGCGTGGAAGAAGGTTGCCAAAGGAAAAGAAAAGGAACGCGCTCAGACTACGCAAACGCCGGCCATGGTTTCAGGCGAGCGGAGAATTGTGCTCGCGACGATCGAGCCTAATGAGGGCGAAGAAGGACGGGAAGAAGGACGAGTTTGGGAAGAAGAAGTGGACGACAAGTTTGTGAATGAGACATTGCGAGCGTCGTACTCGGACGGGGACAAACAAAGCTATTCAAATTCCTAGCCAGAAGGGTAAATTATTTGTATATCTTGGATGGAATTGCTCTCGTATCTTACGCGTAAGTACTAACTAATGATTACGTTTACTTTTACATCTTGGACCGTGACCATCATCATGTCGCGAATCGCATCCAATGGCCGACCAGAGCCAGAAGTCATTATGAACGTATGTCGCGGGCAAGTCTGCAGTCAAGCTCTGATTCCACAAGTTTGCCGATGGATTTGCATACTCGAAAGGCAAATTGGACGATGCCCTGCTCAACGGCGGCCTTTTCGATAAACCAGCTGCCCCACCTCCTGCAAAACCACAAAAGAAGGAAGACGTTGATCTTATTGTGCGGTGTTTCGTCTTTCGTTGCTGATCCTGCTAGAATTGCTCAGGTAGCTGAGATGGAAATACCGCGTGCTCAAGCTGAGAAGGCTCTGGCTGAACATAATGGAGATTTGTTGAAGGCTTTACGTGCTCTCATCGTGCCTCCTGGTTCATCATAGGATGTATGTCGCAAGTCTTTCGCGTCCGCTGAATGTTCCAAGTCTTATTCACAGATATCTTGCTGGTGACAGACTGTATATATATTTCTCTGAATTTATCACCTACTCAAGCACCGGGATCAAGCGAAACGCTATACCTGCACGAAAAACTCATGAATGGGCGGTATTTCAAAACCAAACTCACTGGGTTGGGACGTTACTCTCAGTAAAGCTAATAACGAGCGGGATACCACCGTCGCCATTAACAGTTTCGACACTGAAGAACGATCGGCACGATGCCCTGGAGGGCGTTAGGCACCTACCGAACACTGGCACTTGCAACGGTGAGGTTAAGAGATCCGAGAGGAATGATGTTAAGCGTAGCTATCGCCCCTTGGGACAGCACGACATCACCAAATTGACCCGAGTTGACGTTCGCGGAAGGGGAAATGACCACAGGGTTGGTGAACGTCTGGTTAATTTGGACAAAGACGCTACCGTTGACGCTTGCGGAGGCTGTCAACTGATCCAAGGTAAATTCCAATGGGACGGACGGGGTTCGTGACTGGATCGTTCGGATGAGTGAGAAGTAAAGCCAGGAAAATTCACCATTGAAGTCGGCGCTGGATTGAAGACATAGTGAGCATGTTTATCAAATTCGGAATGCACTTACTCCACCATGTTATTGGCCAAAGTGCTCAACTAGGCCATTCGTAACCAACCATCGACAATCCAAGGTACGTACCGTAATGAAAATATCAATGTGACTGATGAAGCCCCCTTCCAGCGCCTTGATGATCTGGTCGATAGTCAACGCTGAATCTCGTACATACAGCATGGGGCTTGGAGCACTGAATACGCCAGCAAGGATGCCGAAGAAACCGAACAATAAGAAGGATATCATGATGTAGAGGTAAGTTCCTCGACTTTGTGCATGGGTTTTCGCTTACTTATAGGTCTAATCAGTCTACCCTTCCATCAGATGAGCTGACGGGACAGATAAATGAGTCTTGCAGAGTCAGAATTTTGGAAACATAGTCCGATCACTCTTGATGTTCGCTGGAAATGTCGCCTGTGCCTGTCGATGGTGAAGATCTACGTTGCAAACCCGATGGGCTCGCGAAGTGCCAGATCATGATACTCCGGGCCTCAACTCTTCCACCAAGTCTGGTGTAAGTAGATTATGCTGTAGGAATCTGCCGCACTGACAGCTGCACATCCAGTTCTTCTTGTCCAGGCCCGTCGATTTCACAGTGATGTGGGAATCGTACCTCATTCGCTGTTCCCCTCGTCGTCTTACGGGTTACAGTATCTTCGCAAGGGCCTGGGTTCGCACCTATCCCAATCGACATCCAGTTCCGTTCCGCGCCTAGACCCGCGGATCGTGTGGGAATCACCATTTGACACATCCTTCACTGGCTGGCCCATCTTGTTATCATCTTCCCAGTATCTCTTCACCTTGCAAAGTCATCCGTGGTATACAGACAAAACTTCAACAAAGAGAGGGATGAATGACGCATTCAGACGAGTACAACGGATGGGGACGTGCAAAGCCATCAACTTCTCGGCAACACTTCCGCCGGAAAAGGCTCGCAGAAAACGCGTCCGGGGCATTCGAACTTGTCATCACTCAGCGCGTTGTGCATGTGACCGAGCAGTGGGCGGCTACTTCGCGGTCCAGCTCCAGGTTACATGCACGCTGAAGGGAATGACATGTCTCAGAATCATCATCGTCCCGTTACACAACCCGAGAGCAACAGCCAAGTTGGGAAGTAGAACCAATGTTAAGCTACCAGTCGGTGGGAGACACGCCGTAGGTGAAAGTCGCGTTGGGGAACGGCAGCGAAAGCAAAAAGACAGACAGGCACGCTGGTAGAGGGAGGCCAGTGAGACTCGGACAGTTTGCATACGCGTAATCGGGGATGAAGGAATCGGCAAAAATAAAAAGCACGCCAGATCGATCATCGCACAGGTGACAGTTGCAAAGGGAAGGGCTTTCCAAACGGAGTAACCGTTAGATTCTTATAACTCGATCCAGGCACGCTCACGTGGAGTTATGTGTTACATTCTCGCTAGCGGTGTTTCATCCGTTCCACCGGTGCTTGTCCGCAGCTAGCGCCTTACATACTGAATATTATTTCTTTTGTGACACGTCCCGCTCACTGGTGCTCACTGCCGTCGGGTTTACCATTTCTGGCATGTTTCAGAATGACGGCGCATACCTTGAACTTGAATTTTGCTTTGCTGGCGGGCGGTGACCTTTGAAGTGGTCTGATTCTTTGTTTTTTTCTCGAATGATTCTTCAAGACTAAGTCCATTTCTGAGGGCAGAAAAAAGGTATAAATACTGGGCTCCTTCAATCAGCTCAACAGTTTCCATCATTTTCTTCCGACTCTCCTTTGCTTCATTCATTCTCTTTTAGAATCTGCTCGTCGTCATGCCACCAGCGCGAACACAATCCACCGATATCGAAGACCCTTACCCCTATTGCCTCACCACGTGATAATCACACCAACAATCCACACGGCTTCAGGCCGTTTATGAG